>NQYQ01000003.1:276770-295235 GCA_003055925.1 Escovopsis sp. Ae720 | reverse complement strand
GGTGCTGTGCGATCAAGACTAAGGGGGGGGGGGATGGGGGGCGTCTGGCTGACGGCTGCGAATCCAGGGGCGCACAATAAGACTTCCACGACGACGACGACGACGACGACGACGAGGACGACGACGCGAGATCCGTTCGGAGAGTCGGCTGAGGGGAGTGCGCTGGCGGGGCAGATGCAGCATTCGATGCTTGGCCTGATGGGGTTCTGCGTCGTGAGCCTCATCATCTTATGATGAGCGCGTGCGCACACGATGCCGATAAAATCTACGTCCGTGTATGATTGTCGAGGCGAGAGGGCGTTGCGGAATATGCGCCCAGGATATTCGACAAAGGGAGGGAGAAGAGAACATCAATAATAGTAATGCGGTTTGCGGGACAAACGCTGGGGGTGAGATGGGAAAAGGGGCATCTCGCGACATGATACATATTCTGTCTGGCTGGTCGAATCCAGCAAAGGATGGGATCACACGTGTGATGCAGGAGAGGATGATTTGATGAGGGGATAAGATTCGTGCAGATATTGCAGATGTATTCTCCTGTGGACGTATGATTGCAGTCTAGACAAAAAGCATGTACTCGTATTGTCCTCCATAACGAGAAAGGCTGCCCTGCTTCGAGGATCGAATCGCAATGATGAGGAGCAGCAGCAGTATGATGCCAGATTGCGCTTCCATAGATTCCCTCTTCGCTGTCCGTAAATCGTCCGTATATCATGATCGAGGGTGTCGATGCGCTCGCATGTCGATGAGGCATGCTTGGCTGCCTCCATGGATCGATCTGAGAAGCGCAGTGAATCTGGGGTCGCTGCTTATTCGCTGAAACCTGTCAAGCGGCTTTGGGAGGCATCGGGCTCTCTGCCCTCCCGTGACGCTTCTTGAAGATAGTCCGGGGAATATGATGCGAAAGTGGCTTCTTGGACGTTCCACTGGAACGAAGTCCGCTTCATCAGATGTGTGGCACGCAGTATCGGATCCTTCCTATCCGGCTTGTTTGGCCTGGTCTCATTCCCATCGTCCGGGACACAGCTTGGATCGGATGACACGGCGGTCCGCCGCAGCGCCAACGCGCGGAGTGCAGTTCGTCTCTTGCTCGTCTCGTGGGGAAAGGCAATAAGCCTGCTTGGGTCATCGGAGCATGCGCTTCAAGCGGTGATGGCAATCCCGCCGCCAGAGCCGCCGGCGGGTGGTTGGGGCAAGTCGTCCTGGGCCCAAAAGTCAGCACACCCGGGCTTTTCAAGATTCTTCGACAGGAAAGGAAATCTCCGAAGAGAGACAAGAGAGACAAGGGGTCTGGACTCACAAGATCAAAGATGACGCGGATCATGAGGCTGCAGCTGGGACACACGGCGATGTCCTGCTCGTCGCGGAGGTCGTCGAGGGCAATCTGGAAGCGGTCGCCGCAGGGGCACGGGTAGTGGTAGATCTGGAGGGCCTCGTCGAAGGTCATGTCCTCGATCTCGATCTCATCGTAGATGGAAATCTCCTCGGTCGCCATTCTTGCGGAATTGCGCGCGCGCGCGCGATCTCGGGGGGGCTAATGGGGCCGTCGTTGGCAGAGACACAAACAAATCGATATTTCCGGCACAATTTTTCTTCCCAGAATCGACCCCGCGATGATGGATTTGATGGATGGATTTCTTTGTCGATTTTTCGCCCCTTCCCGCCTGACTTTAATGTGGCTGTGCGGTGCGCTATCACATGCCTGAACCGTCGCTGACCAGAAGCGAGTTGTGGCGTCCGGGGGGGGCTTGTGGCTGGTGGGGAGCCGAGGGAAGGATCGATGGAAGGCACCTGAAAGAAGGCAAGCGACTCCACGGTTCGCACCTTCCTGGCCGCCAAGGCTCGGCTCTCGTGCTTAGTAAGCACGCGCCCTCGCTCCGAAGGCGAGGCGGTTTGGAAGCGAGTTGAGGCGAGTGGCTGCCATTCAAATCGAACGACATTCCAACGCTCGGCCAACTCTGTACTCGTACAATCTTACAAATTACACGATCCTCGATCACGGTTCAGCAGTCCAACGACTCACCGAGACGATTGACTTCAGAGATAGAGGGCGCGGACACCCGAATCGTTGCTCGGTGCTCTCGTCGAGCTTGCCCGCTCACGACCGACCAATGCGCCGCCCGTGACGTCACTCATCGCGGGAGCCCATCTTCCCCCCCATCGCGGCCAGGCCCAGGCGGGAAGACGCCATCTAGTAGCGGCGAGGCCTTCGAGACAGACAGAATCAGAGAATCAGGAGGGGCCCTCGCCGCGAGATCGAGGGAGGGAAAGGGCTCAGGGCCAGGGACAAGGAGAAGAGGCCCGCAGAACGCCATGGCCTGGCCCTCGAAAATGGCCCTGCCGGGCGACCGCACCCTCCGCGGCATGCTGGCCGACCTGACGCGGCTCTACGTCTCGAACCGCAAGGGCATCTCGCGCGGCATCTGGATCACGCTGCTGCTCGCCCTCGTGAACCGGATCCGGCACGCCATCACCGAGCAGAAGGCGGCCTCGGCGCGCGAGACGGCGCAGCGCGCGGCCCGGCGCGGGACGACGTCCTCCGGGAGCGAGGAGACGCCCAAGAAGAAGGTCGCGCTCAACCTCGAGTTCTTCCGGTCCCTGACGCGTCTCATACGGATCGTGGTCCCCGGGTGGAAGAGCAAGGAGGCGCGCATGCTGGCCAGCCACAGCTTCTTCCTCGTCCTGAGGACCCTCATCAGCGTAAGGGTGGCCGAGATGGACGGCGCCATCGTCAAGGCCCTCGTCAAGGGCAACGGCAAGGAGTTCCTCAAGAGGATTGTCTGGTGGATGATCATTGCCGTCCCCGCCACTTTCACAAACTCCATGGTGAGAGATGCCGGCCCCTGGCAGACCTTTCCTGCGGATTGGAAGAAGAAGAAGAAGAAGAGAGTGGGAGTGGCTCGATTTCACTTGCTGACTCTGTCCCGACTCGCAGCTCTCATATCACCAGGCCGAGTTGTCCTTGAAATACAGGACCAGGCTGACGCAATACATCCATGATAAATACCTGTCCAAGCTGACGTTCTACGGCATCTCGGCGCTCGATGACCGCATAAAGAACCCCGACCAGCTGATTGCCGTCGACGTCTCCAAGTTTTCCAACAGTCTGGCAGAATTGTACAGCAACCTCGCCAAGCCCGCTTTGGACATGGTTCGTCTCCCCCTCTCCTATTTCTTTTTTCGTGGTTCTGTGGATCAGAGAATTGGATGAAATGCACCAATACAAGCGATCCGCAGCTGACCGCCATGCCTTGACAGACAATCTACACATACGCCCTGTCCAAGAGCGTGGGCAGCGAAGGCGTCATTTTCATATCCCTCCTCGTGCAGCTGTCCGCCAACCTCATGCGCGTCCTGACGCCGCCCTTCGGCAAGTACGTCGCCGACGAGGCCCGCCTCGAGGGCGAGTTCCGCTTCCAGCACTCCCGCCTGATCGACTACAGCGAGGAGATCGCCATGTACAGCGGCCACCTCGCCGAGAAGGACACCCTCGACAAGGGCTACTTCACGCTCATCAAGCACGTCAACTACATCCTCCGCCGCCGCTTCTACCACGGCTTCATGGAGGACTTCGTCATCAAGTACTTCTGGGGCGCCCTCGGCCTCATGCTCTGCAGCGTCCCCGTCTTCGTCAAGCTGCCCGGCCAGGCGGTCCTCAACATGGGCGACCGCACCGAGGCCTTCGTCACGAACCGGCGCATGCTGCTCTCCGCGTCGGACGCCTTTGGGCGCATCATGTTCTCATACAGGGAGATCATGGAACTGGCCGGCTACACCTCCCGCGTGGCCACGCTGCTCAACGTCATGGACGACATCCAGAACGGCCACTTCGAGAAGGCCCTCGTCTCGTCGTCGGGGACAGAGGATAACGAGTCTGTGTTGAGGGGTCGCGGTGTCGTCCATGAAAGCAAGGACGTCATCACTTTTATCGATGTGTATGTGCCCCCTTTTCTCCTTTAACCCCACCCCCCTCCCTTTTTTTTAAAAAAAAAATTGTTTTTCCCCTTCTTTGATTCTGTTGGGACCGGCTCACCCCCTTTACAAGACGTGCTCTTGACTAATGACATGGCAGCCCCATCATCTCGCCCAACGGCGACGTACTCGTCAAAGCCCTCTCCTTCTCCCTCAAACACGGCGACCACCTCCTCATCGTCGGCCCCAACGGGTGCGGCAAGTCCTCCATGTTCCGCATCCTCGGCGGCCTATGGCCCGTCTACGGCGGCACCGTGTACAAGCCCCCCTTCAGCTCCATCTTCTACCTCCCGCAGCGCCCGTACCTCTCCCACGGCTCCCTGCGGCAGCAGATCATCTACCCGGACTCCCTGCGGCAGATGCGCGCCAAGGGCGTTACCGACGCGGAGCTCCTCAACGTCCTCACCACGCTCGGCCTCGAGCACCTCGTCGCGCTCTACCCGGAGGGCTGGGACGCCGAGGCCGAGTGGCGCGACGTGCTCTCGGGCGGCCTGCAGCAGCGCGTCGCCATGGCGCGGCTCTTCTACCACCGGCCCCAGTACGCCATCCTCGACGAGTGCACCAGCAGCGTCACCTTCGAGACGGAGAAGGTCATGTACGACAACGCCAAGGCGCTCGGCATCACCCTCATGACTGTCAGCCATCGCAGGAGCCTGTGGAAGTACCACACGCACATCCTGCAGTTCGACGGGCAGGGGAACTATGTCTTCACGCGCCTTGATGCGGAGAAGCGGCTCAGGCTGGAGGACGAGAGGGAGGACTTGGATATCAAGCTGCGGCAGGTGCCTGATCTGGAGCGGAGGCTGGCTGAGCTGACTTCATCGTGAGCATTTCTTGTTGGAGCATGTCAAATTTGTTTATTTACATCCCCTCTTTTTTTTCTTCCTTCCAAACCCCCTTTTTGCTCTTTCTCCTTCAACCCCTTTTTTTCTTCGTCTCCTTCTTCTTCTCACTGTCACATATGGGGGGGGAAAGGAGTTGTGGGGCGAGACATGTACAACTGTGATTTCACTGCATGCCGACCTGGAATTGAATCCCGTTTTGAGCCTTGGGAGAACGGTGGTGTCTCTATAAATTGCGAATGGCTCTCATCGACTTGATACCCAAGATGGTCCTGTCGCCTATCCCTAACTATGCGCTGTACACAATGGTGTTTACTCGCTTCAAGATGATGATCAAATCAAAAGTCCAACTCCGTCAAAATGGAACCAATCTCAAGGCATCAATCACCTCGTCCGGAGCAGATGTGGACAAACCACGTGGTGATCACGCCACGGGGCAAGGCAATCCCAGCAAAACTCGAACCTGCAAATGGAACCTTTGCGCGGCGAAGAAGTCAGCGAGACACATCATCATCACTCTTTACGGCCCAGAGACAACCAGAAAAGAAGACCAAAGGAAAAGAAAGGGGAAAGAAGCAAGCAAGACGGGAAGAAAGGAAGGAAACGAAGCAGAAAAGGGGGGGGGAGAAAAAGAAAAGAAAAAACAAAAACAAAAAAGAAAAAGACTCACAAGTCATGTGCGAACATCCCTGATCCTTCTCGATCCCCCACCCGCATCCCGGACACCGCTTGGTCGTCTTCCTCAGCAGGATCTCCGACTCCTCTAACCCCTTCTCCTTATGGGGCACACCCATCCTCTGGTCCCACTCCTCGCAGGTGAATCCCTCGTGCCACTCCTCGCGGTGGCGGAAGCACGTCTTGTGCCCGCACCGGGCGCACTCCACGACGGGCTCGCGGCTCCCGGGCTCGTGGAGCTGGCCGGCGCGGCAGCCGGGGGCGGCGCACCATACGTAGTCCTTGGACTTGGTGAGGCGGGCATCCCGGGAGAGTTTGTCATATCTGAAAAAAAAAAGAGTCAGCTCCAAGTGCGTCTTGAGATCAGTGTGATTTTTTTTTTTTTTTTCAGGGGGGGGCACTGCTTGCTTACCGCGCTCGGGTATCCATGTCGGCGAGCCGCATGACGTCTCCGTACTGGAGGACCTCTCCGCACTCGGGGCAGCGGATGTCGGACCAGATCCTGTTCGTGAAGTCGGAGAGGATGGACTTGTGGACGCACTCGACGCACGTTTTGGGCGAGTGCGCGCAGATCCTCGTCGTGGGGGTGCGGGGGAACATTGCTGGGTGCTTTGTCTCGCAGCAGACGATGCATTCGCGGGGGACGGGCGGCGGGGGGGCCGGGAGCACGCGTTGTCTTCTGATGGTTAGAGTGGTCAGGTCTGGCTGTTCCTCGTCTTGTTGTCCAGACCTGTGGTAGCATGGAGATGGGAGTCAGCTTCGGCATCGTGAAAAGGGGGTTCCCGACCCGAGCAGCAAAAGGCATGAGAGAGAAGGAGATGCAGGGCCCCGGGAACGTCGTTCAAACGTGACCAGCTCGATAGAGGAGAGGGGCTTTCATCCAAGAACAGCCCCGCCGCCCCCCCCTTTTTTTTCTTTCCCCCTTGGCAGTCGTCCATGGACTCACCTCGTATAGTCGATGCTAAGGAAATCGTCTTGCCTCAACATCTCTTCGACTCGGCGACGGTGCTCCTCCATCATCAGGTTACGCCTTTCCTCGAGAGTATACGAACGGGCATTCCAAGGCCTCGACCAGGGCAGGATTGGCATTTCCCAATCTGGCTGTACGACTGCCTCATCCTCATCCTCATTTCCATCCTCGTTCTCATCCTCGTCCTCGTCCTCGTCCTCATTCTCATCGTCTTCGTCATCGTCATCGTCTTCGTCTTCGTCATCCTCTTCGTCATCCTCTTCGTCATCCTCATCATCCTCCTCCTCCTCCTCCTCCTCCTCATCCTCATTCCCATGCTCATTCCCATGGTCATCCCCATGGTCATCCCCATGGTCATCGTCATCGTCAGTCTCAGTATCAGTCCCAGAGTCATCGTCGTCGTCGTCGTCGCCGTCGCCGTCTTCTTCGCCGCTAAACAGCGCAGAAGGCCGCTCCCCATCGCGGACACGATCCAACAGCTGCGGGTGAGAAAGGTAATAGAACCCCGGCTGCCGGATCACTAACGAGGTCGCTTCCAAACCACCACCACCCCCCGACGACGACGACGACGACGACGACGACGATGGCGCCGCCGCCGCCGCCGCCGAAAGACCGTCAAGGCTTCCCGGTTCGGGCACCTCGCTTGGCGGGTCGTCCCCGAAAAGAATCCTCTCCCAAAATCCTCTCGGGGGGGCTGGGGGGCTGGGAGGATCGGGAGCGGGGTCAGCAGCGGATGGGGGATCGTGATCGCCCTCCCGCCGCATCCTCTTGAGGATTCTTTCTGATGGGGAGAGATTTGACGGCGTCGTCGATCTGGACGACGTCATTTCGGTGACGTTGGGGCCCGCGGGGGGCAGGTCTTGAGAGGTTTGGTCGGAAGACATGAGCTGATGCCCAGAGGATCCTGGGTGAGAAGGCCGAGTGAGGAGAGTCAATAATTTGAAAAGAATAAAGATAGAAATTAAAAAAATAATAATAAAAAGAGTCGAGATCTTGATCGAAGTGTCGTAGTGGTACTACTAATTGATTGATGAATCAATCCAGAGGTGAGGTGGTGAAGAAGTCTCGGGGCCTGAGCTGGAGGGTTGGTGGTTTTATTAGCCTTGGAATGTGTCACGGATCTCGGAAGCCATGGAGAAGATGGATGGATCAAATCAATCAACTACCTCATCTAGAGCTACTATTACCTGCCATGACGAAGTCGAACCGCAGCAACAAAGCCATTGTTCGATTTGAATCGACTAAGTGCATGCCATTCCCTGTAGTGGTTGTAAGTGGTACTACCACCTCCTCTACCACCACTAATACTACCTACTACCTCTTATATGTTCAAAGAAAACGGGTGAATTTGATGCATCACATATGTACTCAAGACTCATCGATCCTTGTGCTGATCACGACCAGTCTCCTCGCTCTCTTTCTCATCAGGATTCTTCCATCAGGACTCTTCCATCAGGACTCTCTCATCAGGGCTGCTGATTCGAGAGACAGATCCTCGGCCGGCAGTGAATCTTGCATCATCATCATCATCTCCGGGTTCATATAGTGACTATGTACCCGCCCAGCCAGCAGCCCACTTTGCCCGCCCGTCTCAGGCTACCACCGCAGGAGCTGCGCAACGAGATTCCCACCACCTCTCCCCCGCGACCTTCGCCCGGCGTCTGACGAGCCCGGCACTACCAGCATTCGCTGAGGCACCTTGACCTCGGGAGACCCCAGGCTTCCGTTCCTCTCGCACTGGGAGAACCAGAGCGCGGGGGCAAAGGCGCAGACAACGTCTACCGGAGGACCCCCCCACCCCCCTCCCCTCCCGTCGTTTGCCGGCGTGAATCGCTTCCCAGTCAAGAGGTCCCTGAGGTCGAGTGCCGGCAAGTCTCTGGCGAGTGCGTCCCAGTCCATCCCCATCTCGCCCGGCCCGGGCTCTGGCGGGGTGACGAGGTACGTCTTGAGGACTAGCTCGAACTTGTGCGGCGATAGGACGAGCAGCTCGTTGAGCTCGACGGCCGGGAGGATGCATCTCTCCTCGACCGACGCTGCCAGCGCTTCGAGCCCGCCGTGCTTCTCGGAGAAGACGGATAGGAGCTTGGCGAGCTCGAGGCTGAGGTGCTTGCGGACGGCTTCGCGGCCGTGGCGGAAGCTGGGGTCGAGGACCAGCGTGTTCAGGGCCTCGCAGACCCAGGAGCGGACAAAGTAGAAATCTGCGCGGGAGGGAATGATTTCATTCCGTCCACGTTGGATGTCAGCCAAGCGTGTTTCCCCCCGCCCCCCTCCCACTCCCCCTCCCCCGGCGTGGACGTGGGGACTAGTGAGTACAAATATAGTCACAGTGATGGAATGGATTGATGGACATGTAATGTATTGCGTGCTTGCCTCTCTTGGGGCCCTGGCCCTCCAGCATCTGCTGTTCAATGAACCTGATTGTCTCCCAGCGCTCGAGAGCCAGGCCAGGCAGGCTCTGGTTGAAGAGTGTCTCGAGGAGGAACTCCATGATGAGGCCGATGATGGTCTCCTCCTCGGACTTGGCGAAGAGGGCGGCTCGCCTGAGATGGGGCCACCTGTCGAAGGCGCCTCGGAATCTCTGGACGGCGTCGGCCGTTTCCTGGGTGCGGGGCCAGATTGCGTACAGGTCCTCGCCGGACTCGAAGCTCCTGAGGCGACGCCCGAGGAGGCCGCGGACAAAGTCGGACAGGTCCTCGACGAGATTCTTGTAGTCGTGCGCGGCCTTGGTCGCGGTGACGACGTGGTAGTGAGGCTGCAGGCTGAGGATCTTGGATCTGGCGTCGTCGAAGTTTCCCTGGAGCTCGTTGTTGGCTCGCCGCAGGTCGGCGATGACCCTCTTCAGTTCGTCCTCGCGGGTCAGCCGGGTGATGCGATCCCCCAACTGCGTGTTCTGGCGCACGAGGTCGTCCCTCTGGTCGTCCTCTCGCTCCCACAGCCTGCGGGTTTCCCTCGCCCTGCCCGCCGCCGGCCCGTCGAGTCGCCGTGGCCCATCGCGCAGCCTCTTCAACCTCCTTTCCCTGGACTTCAGCCTGCCGTAGAGTTGCGACTTTTGGGCCTGGAGCTCGTTGATCTCCCAGTGTCGTCTACTGAGCTCCCTTTTCGCGGCGTCGAGGTCGTTCTGGAGCCTAACGGTAAGCTCGGTCTGTTGCTGCAGCGGCCTCTCGAGCCGGTATTCTCTTTGTCCCGCTCGGGATCTCTCCTCGCGCGGAGTCGAAGCCATGCGAGGGGCTTCTGCCTGCCCGTGACGCCGCATGGGCAGTGGAGAGGGACTCGTCGACGGGCTCGGCCTTGGTCTGGTTGAAGAAGTGGTGAGACGATGAGCAGCGGATGCGGGAAGAGTAGAAGGGAATGGAAGGATGGATGGATGGATCAATGATCTCGGTGCCAATTGATTGATTGATTGATTGATCTATCGTGCCTGTTACCATCAAATGTGGTACATCAATAGGTAGTATGCGTCGGTAGGAGGAGGAGGAGGAGGATGAGGACGAGGATGAGAACGAGGACGACGTAGAGGACAATGTCGAGGTCGAGTTCGAGGTCGAGGACGATGTCGAGGTCGAGGACGATCGTTGAGGTGACGCGGCGCGCGGCCTGCCTCCCTGCCTCCCTACCTCGCTGCCTCGCTGCCTCCAGTCCGTGATTGATGCGCCTCCCTGCCGAGTCGTTTGATGCCTCCCTGTCTCCATCACTACCAACCAACCAACCAACCAACCTACTACTACTCGTATTTACTCGTACATTGATGTCCGTAGAACTTGTTCAGGTAATGAATGTATGTACTACTACTACTACTACTACTACCTGTATACATGTAGTGATTGATGAAATTCCAGCCACTCGCCCCATGCTGCAGCCTCAATACAGATACTGGAGGATGAGTGGACGGACGAGCAGTCTACTCGTACGAGTTTGTATATGAAGGAGGGACGAGGTCAGGTCGACTTCTTCAGCTCACCAGGGTTCGTGCAGATGGATGGATGGATGGATGGATGGATGGATGGATCGAATGATCAAGTGGAACATGCCCTCATTGATCCTTCTGCCCACCTCTATATATATTGATGCATCCATAGGCCGACTCGGAGATGATGTTTGGCATAGTAGTTAAGAGAGAGGGCGGGGTAGTAAGTAGTATTCGTACATGGATAAATTGATCAATCCATGAACAATCAATAGATCTCGACAGTATCTTTACAGATGAATCAATCCATTAATTCATGAACCAAACCCATTATTGATCATTAGTATAATTGAGAATCTCTACCTATACTACTACTACTACTACTACTACTACTACTACTACTACTACNNNNACTACTACTACTACTACTACTACTACTACTACTACTACTACTACTACTACTACTACTATAACTAATCTAGACCTACTACTAGTACCTATAGTAAATACTACTAACCTACGACCTAGTCAGGGGTGGTTTTCTAAGATACAGGCAAGGTAGAGGTATATGATATCTGGGGATGCTATTAGTATTCTATATTCTACGAATCATTTTTTTTTGCCTCAAGATAGAACAGAAAGCCTCCTAGGATGTGAATACCGCTCTGGTAATGAATTCTTTTTATCCTTACTATAATCTAAAAGCGGTTATATACAGAGCACCTTAGCTGTATTACATTATTGATCCTTAAAAACCATAAACCCTTGACCTCGTAGGCACCTTATTCACTCCTACTACTATAACTAGGTACCTGTACCTAGTAGATTAGTAGGGACCTCATACTACTATACATGTATATTAGTAGTACTATTAGGTACTACTGCCTCTACCTCTGCCTGTCAGTAGACCAAGATAGGCCGCCTCCTCCTCCTGCTCCTCCTCCTCCTGCTCCTCCTCCTCCTGCTCCTCCTCCTCCTCATCATCATCATCCTCCTCCTCCTCCCCCTCCTCCTCATCCTCCTCTTCATCCTTCCCCTCCTCTGCCATTTCTTACTACTTAGTACTCCCTATATATCAATCAATCAATACATACAATTCATAAACCATAGAAGGCATTGATCCATTTGACCCTGATCAATGAATGGATATACGCTTCTCCCATCTGGCCTCTCCACTGTTGATCCAACTACCAACTATCAATCCTTCCATTGAGATTGGATCTATCAAACCTCCATCCATCCATCAATCAATCCATCCATCAATCCATCCAGTCAAATTCATCCAGTCAAATCCATCCAGTCGAGTCCGTGGTATTGACCTAGTACTCCTAGATATCAATGGCTCCTCCCGGACTCCTTCTCGAAAACCTGTCCACCCAGGAGCACAAGATCGTTGTCGGCATAGACTTCGGCACCACATACTCTGGCATCGCCTGGACCCCAGTCTCACGCCCCGACCCTGACAGCAGCGTCGCCATCAGCTCCTGGCCCATCAGCACCGGGAATCCAGAGGGCGAGTCCTCCGAAAAGGTCCCTACCATACTTCACTATCCCAGAAAGACCTCCAAGCCGCAATGGGGTTTCGCCATCGACCGCAAGGTCAAATTCAACCAGACCGTCTCGTGGTTCAAACTGTGAGTCACTCGTGCTCGTGCTCGCACTGCTACTCCAGGTCCGACTCCAAGCAAAATTGCTCACTGCCACCTTGCCATCCAGGGACTTGGATAGTGAGGCGTATCCGGGAAGATCGGACAGGGGCCCAAGGACAGCGTCCGGCAGGACAGCCGACGACATGATCACCGATTACCTCTCGGCCCTCATAAAACATCTCCAGTACAACCTGCAGCAGTCGCTCGGCAGGTCTTCCGCCCAGAGCACGCCCCTCGACTTCGTCCTCACCGTTCCCGCCATCTGGAATGAGCGCGCCAAGGACAGGACCATGAAGGCTTGTCAGAAGGCCCTGCGCGCCGCCAAGATCCAGGCGCCCGTGAGCCTCATCTCCGAGCCAGAGGCAGCCGCCACCTACGCCCTCTATAGCCAGAGGTCTCCCAGCCTCAAGGTCGGCGATACCTTCGTCGTCGTCGACGCCGGCGGCGGCACCGTCGACCTCATCACCTATACCATCACGGGCCTCGACCCCGTCCTCGAGGTCAAGGAGACCGTTCCGGGCTCTGGCTACAAGTGCGGTTCCTCCTATATCAACAGGGATTTCTTCAAATTCCTCAAGGCCAAGATTGGCCACCTGGAAGGCTTCAACGATGCAAAGGACGACGCCATGGAGGCCTTTGAGACCAAGGTACGTCTCCCGAAGAATTGCCTAATCTTCTCTCAAGCGTTCTTCTCATCTCTTTCTCTCTCTCTCTCTCTCTCTCTCTCTCTCTCTCTCTCTCTCTTTTTTTTTTTTTTTCTTTTTTTTTTTCTTTGGATTTTCATGTTCTTTTTTTTTTAGATCAAGCGCGGCTTCTCCAAGAACGACCGAGGCATCAGACAAGTTCCGGTCCTGGGTCTCCAAGACGACGAGGCTCTCGGCATCTATCGGAACCGCTTGACCCTCGAATACTCGGACATCGAGTCCTTCTTCCAGCCTAAGGTGGACAGGACCATCAGGCTAGTCAAGAACCAGATCGAACAGAGCGCAGTCCCGGTCAAGGCGGTCCTCCTTGTCGGCGGATTTGGAAGATCCCTATATCTCCAGGAGTGCATCCGCGAGTCCATCGACAGTTCCATCGAGCTGCTGTGCCACCCCCAGGCCTGGCAGGCCGTCGTCCGGGGCGCCGTCATGAGGGGCATCGCAAACAGCCTTCCCAGCGGCATCAACCTCGCCATCAGCGGCCGAAAGGCGAGGAAACACTACGGCTTGAAAGTGAATCAGACTTACTATGAGAGCAAGCACAGTGAGATGAAGGAACACAAGTATCGGGATCGCTACCACGGAGAGGACCGGATAAAGGCCATGGATTGGTTCATCACGAGAGTAAGTCACGTCCTTCCCGAGCCCAGACCCTTCAGACCAGACGAAACAGTAGCCTGACTCGAATTTTTTTTCTTCTTCCCCTCCGCATCAGGGTCAGGAAGTCCGAGAGAACGAACCAGCCCGGGTGGAATTCTACAACAAGACCTTGGCGAGCTCGGGTCGGATAAAGGAGTGGAACATGACCATCTGGTCGGACTCGAAGTCCACCGAGCCCCCCGCGTTCTGTACCGAGAACGTCGAGGTCTTAGCGAATCTCACAGCGGACCTTAGCTCGGTCCCGCCTTTTTTCTTCAAGCGCGATTCGGGCAAGGATGGCGAGACGTACCTCATATTGCACGGCCATGTGGAGATGGTCCACGGATCCGCCTCGACGACGTACAAGCTCGTCGTCGGCAGTAAGCCCCTGTCATTCCCATTCTATCATGCAGACTCGCTGACTCTTGACAAGAACAAGTATTTGACACAGTTGAGTGCGAATATGTCTGAGCCGTGACGCTACTACGTCCTGGTGCTGTCTGGGGATCTCGGGATCGGGGGGGTCTGGAGATCTTGAAGCATTTCTCGATTCATCAGAAGCAGGGGACATTTCTTGAAGGAAAAAAATATCTTTCCTGGAAAAAAAATTCCAAAGCCAAAAGAAGAGTGAGAGAGAGAAAAAGAAAGAAAGAAACGAACAAACGAAACAAAAACAGTAAAGAAAAAAAAGTGGAAAGAAAAAAAAGACAAACGAGAATTTCTGCAGCATCTTTCGAATTTTTTTTCCTTCCTTCTTTTCGATTGATTTCCATCTTCTTCCTCACTTTGCCTTCACAACATATTTGCCTGGTCGGGCCTGGCCGTGGTACAGATCAACATACATATAGGGGGACTCGGTCTCGAGGAGGACTCGATGAGGACTTGTACGCGTGGATGGAGGCGACGCGGCGCGCGGTCTGGCTATGGCATATATTCATCAATTCTATTGAGACATCTCGATCCCCTCACCTGTTGCCCAAGTCACTCGTGGCAGGACGACCCTTGTGCTGACTTCGACCAGTCCACTCGCTGTCTCGTCAGACTGAGACAACGCCGATCAAGCCTTGGCCGGCAGTGCATCGTCGTCATTCCCATGCTGTTGTGGGGAATCCTCCGCCCCGCATCGCTCGTCCGTCTCGAGGTGCCACCGCAGGAGCTGCGCAACGAGGTTCTCACCACCTTTCACCCGAAAGTCTTCCACGGCGTCCGCCGAGCCCAACGCCACCAGCATCTCCTGAGGCAATTCGGTCGGGGCAGGGCCTGCTGGGGCCCCGCGCTCTTGGTACTCCGAGAAGCTGAGCACGGGGGCAGAGGCACAGACGACGTCTCTCGGATCATGAACCGGCCCTTCTTTCCCGGTGGGCGGCACGTTCGCATCCCCCCGACGGTATTGCTTGTTGGTCAGGATGTCCTTGTAGAAGAGGCATGGCAGGTCTCGGACGAGTGCGTCCAGGTCCGCCTCCGTCTCGTCGGTCCCGGGCCTCGGTGGGAGGAGGTACGTCTTGCGGGCGAGTGCGAATTGAAAGGGGAAGATGACGAGCAAGTGATTCAACTCCATGGCCGGGATGACGATGCGACTCTCGATCGACGCCGCTAAGAGTTCGAGCTCGCCCGGCCTGGAGAAAGCTGACAAGAGCTCGGCCAGCTCGAGGCCGAGGCTCGCGCTGTGGGCGACTTGAGCCTGCGTGAGGTCCGGGTCAAAGATCAGCATGCTCAAGGCACTGCAGACCCACCACCGGGCGAAGCAATCATCTGTCCCCCCGAGATCAATCGACCATGTTAGCCACCTTTCCCCCGACGGTGCGTTCGATTGGGATCCGTGATCTTGCCTCTATTGGGTCCCGGGCCTTGCAGCATGTGCTCCTTCATGACCCTGGCCATCTCCCAGCGCTCGGGGGCCAGGCCGGGCAGTGTCTGATCGAGGACTCTCTCCAGGAGGAACTCCATGATGAGGCCGCTGATGATGTCGGCCTCGCACTTGGGAAAGCGGGCCGCGTGTTTGAGATGGGGGTGTCTGTCGATGCCGTCTCGGAGTTTCTGGACGGAGTCGGCGTTCTCGTGGGTGCGAGGCCAGATTTTGTACAAGTCCTCACCACAGGCGAGCCTCACGAGGTGGTCCTTGATCAAGTCGTGGGCAAAACTCCAGACGTCCGACACGAGGCGATCGTAACTCTCTGACACCTGTTGGGAGGTGACGTCCTCGAATTCCACGCCGGAGACGTTAGGTATTGCGTCATTGACATCTCTTCGGAGCCTGCTCATCTCTCGGAGCAGCCCCGTCTTGCTCTCGACCAGCAGACCATAGTCCTTGCGAAGCTCCTCGCCGTCGAGCTTCCATTGATGAACCTCCGTCTTCTTGTCGCTGATGAAGTACTCGAGAAGTCTATTCTCGTTTCGCAGCTGTTTGTTCCGATCACGGAGCTTCCAATTTTCATGAAAGTTTTTCTCAAGACTTCTCGTGGTTGTCTCTTTCTCATCCCTTAGTGACGTGTTTCTCTCCTCGAGGGCTTCCTGGTCTTTTCGAAGCTCCTCAGAGCTCTTGCTCTTATCCTCGAGCTCCAGTCCCATCTCATGGAGCAATTCCATGAAATTGTCGGTCTGCAGGGCCTGGTCTTTCAGTCTGTCCTCGAGCTCCTGACGCTCCCACGATAATCTGGCGTTCTCAAGTTCAAGCGAGCTCATTTGCTCTTCATGCTCTCGGGTCATGGCTTGGATCTGCCCCCGGAGCTGCTGCAATTGCTCCTTGAGGGTTTGCTCAGGGATGGCAGCAGCCGATTGCCCTTGGCTGTTCGCATCCCTGCTGGGGCGTTTATTTGCCTGCTTTCTACGCGGCATCGGCGATTGGGGAGTCGGATGGAAGGCTCTGGTGGTCTTGTCGAGTTGGCGTCGGTTGGGTTGGAGCTGGAGGGATTGACGGGCCTGGTCGTGGTGCAGATCAACATGCATACATCAATGGATACCTCTCCTCATATATAGATGTGCGAGTAGTAGTAGCACTGTGGTACCCTAACCGGTAGTATGTATGTACCTGTATGTGATGATGCAGTGTCGAGAGGATCGGCAGACTGGCGGCTGAGGATCCCCGGGCCCAACTCGCAGCCTGACATACATTGATCAAATGTATGTATTGATCTACTACAGGTAGTATTGACGTCCGGCTGATATTGATGCGAGTTAGACGCGCCTCTTGGCGGCGGCGGCGCGGCACGGGCCTAGTCTGGCCAGCCACCATGCACCCCTCATCATGGATGATCCATGATCCACCATGATCCATAGGATCCATAGGATCCATACAGGTATGATCCATGATCCATGATCCATGATCCATGCAATTAGCAGTGGCTGAGTGCGGGGTGCGGAGTGCTCGTGCACGATACTCGTACGACAACTCTCACTACTACATGATCACTCTTATACGAGTACATACACGTATGAACACCATGCCTGCGGCTCTGCGTGGGAAGCACGAGTCCACCATCCAAATAGTAGTTACCTAGCACAAATTCACGGATCAGATGACATCCAGACTGATAATACCTTATTCCGCACTTCCTCTAACAGTCTGGCTTCGCGTCAGAACATAGTAAATACAGAGATGGATGTCGACAATGACATCAAAGACTGTCCCGCGCCCATGACACGGCTTGTTTCGAGGCCATCAGTGGCGACCCTGCGCCCAAGCCCAAAGCAGCGCCACGAGTGTAGGATCGTCAGCTTGCCTCCCAGCTCCCCTAGACTGGTCTGGCGAGCCCCAGGCTACCAACGTCTTCTGCTTGCATATGACCTGCGGTGCCCCGAAGCCATTCTGTCCAATTCGAGACACAGACAGGGACGGAGTGAAAGCACAGACGATCTGCAGTCTCTCGCGGAGCTGCTGCTCGTCAGGCTGTGGCTCCAGCTTCTCGAGAACGAACTTCTTCCGGTTTTGCGACATGTTCCTGCAATCTAGACTTCCGAGGTTGTCCAAGAAAGCATCGTGATCCGTTCTCACCTCGGACCCCTGCACCATGGTACAGGGTTTGATGTCGAAGTCGAAGCAGTGTGTGGAGACCAGGAGCGTTTCATGCAGTGCCATTGCTGGCACAATGCAGTGTTTCTCCATGGAGAGACGGAAATCTTCCAATTGGCCTCGGCAGAATATCTGAAGAATTCTGACCAGTTGAATGCTGAGCTCCTGGACGCGGTGGGAGCGCGCATTGGTGAAGTCTGGATCATGTATCATCGTAATCCAGGCTTCAGAGGCCCACGCCCGAGCAGCATATTGATCTATGTATGAGAAGTCAGTGGAGTGTCCTCGTCATGCCCCTCGAGTCTCAGTCTTCAAATAGGGTCCTTACCTCTCTTAGGCTCCGTCCAAGTCTGCATTCCCTTCTCAATGTAGCCAATGGCCTGCTCACCCGTAGAATACACGCCATATAGAGCGCTGTCCAAGATGTTTCCTTTGACGAATCTCATGATGATGGCTATCATGATTTCTTCATCCGTCTCCGAGAAGGTGGCCGCGTTGATGAGATCGGGATTGCCATGGAGCATTCGTCCGAACTCCAGAATTGAATGCGGTTCCTCGCGAAATCGACCCCAGAGCTCTCTGTGACTATTCGAAAAATCATCCAGCCAAGGACGCATGAATTCCTGGACCCAATCCTCAACGCTCTCGATCAAATTGTGGTAGATTCGAGAAGCCTCTTCTGAAGTCACGTCCCGGTGGTAAGGCTGGAGACTGAAAATGTGCGCCTTCGCATCCTTCAGATCCTCATTGAGACGGCTGTTTTCGCCGGTGAGCTTCGTTATTTCCTGATTGAGGCCTTGGGAGATGACCTTCTTGTGCTTCTGTGACTCGGCCAGCGCTTCTTTGAGCTCCGTGCACCGTCGATTTGCTTCATCTGCCTCGCGTCGGGCCACGTCCCTTTCCATCGAGAGGTTCTGGATGGTGTCTTTGTAGGCTCCAACTTTGTCTCTCATCTCAATCATGAACTGATGATGATTGTAGGTGACGGCTGACAGCTGCCGCGGGCCTGCATCAAGACTCTGCCTTCTCTCCGGAAAGGGTGACGAAGCCGGCGGCGACGATGACGATGACGAGACGGCATGTTTGGGGCTCGAGTTGTCAATA
>NQYQ01000003.1:251279-276491 GCA_003055925.1 Escovopsis sp. Ae720 | reverse complement strand
ACTACCACTACCTGTACTCTAGGTAGTAGTAGGTAGAGGTAGGTACCAGTAGTAGATGTTACCTACTATAGTGCTGGGTACCTCTTGTACTTGCAACTACTAACTTGTAGTAGTAGCCTGTAGTTGCAAGTACTACCTACTAGTACCTCCTATCATCTGCTCGTACGTGATGGGAAGGAATGACGGTCTCCTCGATCCAAATGGCAAGCGGCATCCGGGTTGTGGCCGCTTTCCTTCCATCTATCAACTGATCAATCAACCAATATATATTCATTGATCAACCATGGATGGATGGATGGATGGCTTCTCCCTTCCCCTTCCTCCTCTACCTCCTCCTCATCCTGTGAAACTTGGACTCAAGCATCCTCCGCCCAACGCCGGTGGCACTATAAGCAACACCGTCACCAATCATTCTCTCCTCATCCATTCCAAGCTCGCCTCAAACCTCTGGGCATCATGGACTTCGAGAAGCTGAGCCTCAAAGATCGCAAAATCATCGTCGGCATCGACTTTGGCACCACCTACTCCGGCATTGCTTGGGCCGAAACCCAACGACCGGATCGCCGCGTGGCAAACACTTCTTGGCCTATCAGCCATACCAACCTCGAGGGCGAGTCGTCAGAAAAGGTCCCGACAAAGCTTCGCTATACCAGCAATGGAACCCAGTGGGGTTTCTCCATTCCCGTGACGGCTCCTGAGGCCGAGGTCATTGAGTGGTTCAAACTGTGAGTCTAGTCCTGTCGAGACGAACTATGGCCCCTGGCCCTCCATCTCATGATTCAAGCGGAACACCAATCGTTTCTAACGCCTTCTTTCCATCATCCAGAGGCCTGGGCCCTCCTGTTTCGGAGGCTTATCAGGACTTGGCCCAGTCCTACACATCTCTTGCCAGACAGAGAAATGCCGACTCGCTGGTCACGGATTATCTCTCAGCCCTGATAGATCATTTGCTCTACATCCTTCGGAAGAAGCTTGGCGAATTGATCGTCAAGGACACACCACTCGAGTTTGTCATCACCGTTCCGGCCATCTGGACCGAGTTGGCAAACGAAAGAACGAGGAGAGCATGCCAACGTGCTACGGAGCGTGCCAATCTCCAGAGCCCCATTCACCTCGTTTCCGAGCCTGAAGCAGCCGCGATATTTGCCCTCCATGGCCTCGACCCTCACGGCCTCAAGGTCGGAGACACAATGGTGGTTGTCGACGCTGGTGGTGGAACCGTGGACTTGATATCTTACACCGTCACCGCCTTGAAACCGATTCTCGAGGTCAAGGAAGCCGCCCCGGGATCTGGCGCGCTGTGCGGCTCCATATTCTTGAACAAGAGGTTTGCCGCATTTCTCAGGCGGACTCTCGGCGATGAGGAAGGTTTCGATGACGAAGTCCTCGCCGAGGCCATAGAAGTATTCGAGAAAAAGGTATGTCAGCCAAGCAGTGATAATCCTTCAAGCTGCCTCAACTCTTATCTCCGCAGGTCAAGCGCCAGTTCACCCACGGTGCCCTCCCCAACGACACATACACCATCCCTGTGGGGGGGCTTGCAAACAACAAAAGCCTCGGTATCTCGCGGGGGCGCTTCGCGCTCAAGGCCTCCGATGTGATGCACATCTTCGAGCCCGTCGTGCTCAACGTCATCAAGTTGGTCGAAGATCAGATCGCCCAGAGTAATGTTCCAATCCAGGCCGTACTGCTTGTCGGCGGATTTGGCGCGTCCAGCTATCTCAGGGAACGCATCCGCGATGCCATTGACAGCTCCATACAGATCCTCCAGCCCCCCCAAGCCTGGCAGGCCATTGTGCAGGGCGCTGTCATGAAGGGTCTGGCCAACAGCGCTCCCGATCGGCTCACCCTAGTCGGCGTCCAAGGCCGAAGGGCAAGGAAGCACTATGGGGTTGAGGTATCCGTGCAGTACGACCCAAACATTCACAGTCAAATGGCCCATAAAACTTACTTGAGTCACTATCATGGATACTTTGCCATCGAAAGCATGAAATGGTTCATTGAGAGAGTAAGTGCCCGAGACCTCGATGATGGAAGTCGAAATACTAACGACTAATCTCGCGTTCTTGGGAAAAGGGTAACGAAGTATTGGAAAATCGGCCGTTTATCCAAAATTTCGTGCAGTGGCGACTTGTAGCTCGCGGTCGTGTCAACGTCGTATCTGCGTCCATCTTAATGGATGCAATCACGGAGAATGCACCACTCTTTCGCGAAGACAACGTAAAGCTCCTCGCTCTATTGAAAGCGGACGTGAGCTCGATCCCGGAACATCAATTGCCACGTCGTCGAGGACATGATGGAGAGCAGTATTACTGGATGGAATACTCGATCGAGCTCGTATATCTCTCTGCGTCAACAAAGTATACTCTCATCTACAATGGTCAGCGCTTTCCTGCAACGAGTCGAGTCTCTCGGCCATCTTCAACCTTCTCCTCGTGTCAGATTATGGATCCGATGCTGACTTGCCAAAAGGGAAAAGATATAACACAGTCACATGTGAATACGCTTGAGGCTCCCAGACATGATCTGGCGACTGCCATCTGAAAGAGAAGATGACCAGGCATCCGTCTTTGAGTTTCATCTTCGAGGCCAATTTCTTATGTCAGAGATCAATCCTCTGCAAAACCTTCATCATGCGCATTGTTGAACAATGAGATCAATGCTTTCAGATATGTATATGTATTATCAAGCAGCAGCGCAAAGGGGCAATCAGTTTGAGGGAACCCCCCCCCCCTTTTTTTTTAAAAAAAAAAAAAAGAATTGATTCTTCTCTACCTGCCCAAGGGACAGACTGCAGATTGAACACTGCTTACTAGTAGTCACATGGGAATATCATGAGGACTGTCCAGTACATGAGTGGGTCAACAAACACAGGTAGGTGGAAGAGCCCGAGCCAAGCACAATCCCGCGACGAGGGGGATCTTGTACCGGTAGATTGGGGTAGGAGCAAGTGTACGCGTGTAGGACGCTTAGAGAGCAACTACTATTCGGGCCAAAGCCGTCCGAGAGCGATGACTCAGACGCAGACTCGGACGATAAAGGATCTTAATGACACAAAATGAACGCGGACGCGGGGGAGGCCTTGAGCGCATAGCTATGACCAGAATATGTAGTTATTTGTATCCAGAACACCAGGCTGTGAACAAATGATGCGGCTAGCAACAAAAAAAAAGAAATACGGTGGGGGGGAAAAAAAGAAAAGAAAATAGAGGAACACTAAAAAGACATGACAGAAGAAGCCTATATGCGACCGGAAGTGGAAGAAGAAGGAGGAGGAAGAAACGCGGGGACAAGGAGAGACAAGAAGCGAAATGAAAAAAAAAATAGCAAGAGCCGTTCATTGATGTTGTAGCAGCAGCAGTGGTTTCGAGAACACAAAAGAGAAGAAAGGAGATAGGGGTGAAAAGGAGAATGGATAGGGGGGTTGTAATAAAAAAAAGAGAGAGAGAGAGAGAGAGAGAGAAGAGTGTATCAACCGTGTCCCCTCCCATAGAAAGCCTGTCCCAAGGGTTGCCGCCTTATTCATCGAGCCGTTCTCTTCATCGCCTTCCTCCCCCCCCTTTCTTTTGTGAGACGTGCAATGTGAGGTTTTTGGGTATGTGTGTGTGAGGGATTTTGTGTTCCTTTTGTTTTGTTTCGTGGGTGTGGCAGTGTGTTGTTGGTATCATAGAGACCTTGCGCCCCTATTGTCCTTTTTCATTATTTTTTTGAGACACCCAAGGCTTCGACCCACCGTGGTGCAGCCATGATACTTCATTAGAACGCAATGTAGTCAAGGAGACAAGGAGACGAGGAGAGAAAAGGAAAAGAGAAACAAGTAAGAGATGT
This sequence comes from Escovopsis sp. Ae720, assembly GCA_003055925.1. Lineage (NCBI taxonomy): Eukaryota > Fungi > Ascomycota > Sordariomycetes > Hypocreales > Hypocreaceae > Escovopsis > Escovopsis sp. Ae720. Next base: position 272,663 of record NQYQ01000003.1, on the reverse strand, counting down.
GGGAGACAGAGTGAATTGAGAGAAGGATGGGAATTCTGGAAGGCGCGTCGGGGGGGTGATTTATTCTTCGTCCACGCTGACCATGGTGTTGCTCTTCGTCGTCTTCATCCCGAGCTTGAGCAGGCTGAACCTCTTCCTCACGCTCCCCATCTTCGCCACGCCGGGGTCCTTGTCGAGGGACACGTCGTCTCGTGACAACGCGTCCAAGCTTGCTCTGCCTCCAGAGATGCCTCTCATCTCAGAGGTGTGTTCGCCGCGGCCGCTCTCCATGGACGATGATCGGAGGAGCTTCTGGGTAGGCGCTGAGTTGTCCCTGCCGGGGCTGAGCGTGTGAACCGATTCGGATCGTCCATTCAGTGGCGTTACGGGCTCAGAGCCATCGTCGTTTTCTTTTTTCCTGCTGCCGAGGAAACTCAGCCGAGTCGCCCGCTGGCGCGGCTGGACCTGTCGAATGACAGCCGCCTCCTCCGCCTTGACGCCGTTCAGAGGAATGGCAATGCCGCTCCACTGGTGGCCACGGTCATAGGGCATCATGGATCCTCGCCATATGGTGGAGGGCGTGGAAACAGGCTCGCGGATGGCCAGTTGAGGAGGGGCGAAAAGGGCGATCTCGGGGGCGTATATCATCTTGAAGTCTACGAAATTGTCAGTATGCGGGAAGGAAGTCCACGGAAAATGCAGGCAATGATGAGACAGAGGAAATCTCGCAACTTACAGCCGTAGAGCTCTTGGTGTCTTCGGGAGATCTTGTCAATCGGACTTCGCGCGAAAAGTGCCAGGCATCTCTTGATCATCATGGCATGGTCCACAAGAGACATCTTGATCGCCGTGTCTTGAGGCTCGAGCTCGATCTCTTCCTCCAGCTCTCCATCGTCTTCGTCCCTGGGGGCAGGGGGCTCCGGCAAAAGCTTGCGATACTTGGAAACGCTGTTGTCCGATGCCGGGTTGACCGAGATGGTGACGGCATCCATGAGCTGCTGGGCAACGTGGTCCTCGCCGTCTGCCAGACGACGCTCCAGCAGAGTCATCTCCTGAGTCTTGCGCACGATGCGCTCTAGCGCCGTCTCGTGGGCGCTCAACCGCAAGTCGCAGCAGTCCACGATCTCGCTTCGCCTGAGAATGGTCGGGAAGGGTTCCGCCGTCGTGAAGAGCTTCTTCTCGGCAAAGTGATCTTGGACAGGACCGGCGGTGTTGCGCTTCGTCGTCACAGAGAAGACCTGCGGGTGGGACGACACCAAGAAGTCGCGGATGACCTGAGGAACCCGGGCCCTCTGGAAGACCTGGTGCGACAGGTCACGATGAGGTGTGATGGCTGAGATGACCAGGAATTGACCCTCAAGCTCGTCCACGTCTCCCGCAGTGATGATCTGGGCAGATGGATACTGCTCCTGCATGCGATCCGTAAAGGCAGAGGCTCGTTCGTTGGGGAGCCCCTCGTAGACAAACTTCTTGTCACGCACTGACGAGGGGAATCCCAGGCCCTTGTAGACTACCCGGAAGTATTTGGGGATGATCTTCTCCGTCTTGGCGATTTTCTCGTAGATGGAAGCGATGGCGCGCTCCGTCCGCGCGAGCTTGGCGAAATCAAAGGTGTTGGTTTCGTACTGCGCTTGAAGCTCCTTGTAAGCAGTGAGGGCATTGCTCCACGACTCTCCATCCTCGAAATGCTTGATCATGTCGAAATAGATCCTCTCCTTGCGTTCAAACGGCGACTGCGCTGGGAACTCGGGATCCACCAGCCCGGGGGTCGTACCGATGGGGTCCCAGTCGTACAGATCGGCGTGGAGACGAAGTGCCAGGCCGGCCTCGGTGTGATTCCTGGACTCGGCCTGGATGGTCGCAAGCTGGTGAACATAGCGGACGAAAATCTCCTCCTTCTGCATGTCTCGCAAGAACTCCATAAGTCGAAGGCGATTGATGATGTTGGTCGCTTCGCCATCACCGTCACCGCTGTGGACAGCGACGAGCAGGTCGAGGAACTCATCGACCGTGCCAACGAGCTCACGCAAGGCGATGTATAGAGGCTCGTCGGGCATCTCGGAAAGGGGCTGGAAACGATCGAGCAACTCGGCAACGAAGAGCTTTTGAAGGCTGCTCTCGGTGAGGGGGTTCGACTTGAAGTAGTTGTCTAGAGAGTCGATCATCTCCATCTGGACGACAGACAAGTCCTCGCTGAGCGTCCACTCACTCACGATCATGGTCTGCAGCACCTCCACCGCCATCCTCCGGAGTCCTTCATGAACGCTCAGGCACAGCTCAACAATGGGCCCGACCAGAGTCGGGACATACTGCACTTGGTAGCCACCAATTTTGCTGACACCGTATCGATTGCGCTCCTCAGGGCTCGTCTCCCACCCGATGGCCTCCCACGTCCTTCGCAAAAGATCTGCACCATGTTCGCGCACGTCCCCGGCAATCTTCCACACGGCCCTCCTCTTCTGCTCTGGAAATGTCTCCAGGGCCAACGAAGAACTCCCCACAAGCTTGAGGAGAGTGGTGAAGAAGAGTTTCCACAGCTCAGTGTTGAAGGTTTCGGCCTCATCGGGATCCGGAAGAAAGGAGTCCAGCATGATTGTGGCAAGATATTGCAAGATGCGCATTGTGGACTTGTGGTGGAAGATATGAATGCTCAGCCAGCCGGACGGGAACGCTTCGCCGACGAGAATGCTCATTTGCACCCTGAGCATGTTTTCGAGAAGCGAGGTGAGATCATTGTCTGCCAACTCGAGCTGAAGGCCAGAGGGTGAGTTCGACACAGCCGAGAGGACTGCCGAAAGCTCGGCTAAGGCCTCGTCGAACAGGGACTCATCCCCCATCGTCTTCATGGGGAAAGGATACGAGGATGGGAACAAAAGCGAAAGCTTCGCCGTGGACTTCTTAGGCGATCCCAAGATGGAGAGGTAGGAGTCGACAATGTTTGGGATGTGGTCGGGGATCTCGGCCCCAAGGAACTCGATCTGGCTAGACAGGACTGAACAGCACAGGCGGACCTGCTCTCTCCATTGGTCACTGACATCTTCGGTGTGACCCCAGTGAGGAGAAATCCAGCGGACGGTGTTTGCGCTGAGCGCCGACCTCTGGTCTGGGTGAGCAAAGAGGTCGAGCTTGGAATAGTTGATAATCAGGATGAGCTTGTAGATGATAAGCTTTCCCTTGACGTCGATGCACGAGTCCATGAAGTCGATGGCAATGTGAAGGATCTCCTCGGTCGTGAGGAGGCCCGTCAGCTCGGGCAACCACGTGTGGAAATGCTGTACGGCCAGAGTTTGATTGCCGATCAGGACGGGGGCTGTGCTCCTCATCATCTCATCGAGGGCTTTGAAGATGGATCGCAAGCTTCGAGTGAAGCCTTGGGCATTGGAAGTGATCCCTATTCCGGCCTCCTTCGCCTTTTGCTGATTTCGAGACTGGGTGATGAATTTGAGGATATGTCGGACGACCTTGAAGGTAGCACGTAGCTTGCGCGCAGTCTCCGGCTCTGTTGGGCTCTTGAGCAACCTTGTGAAAGACCGTATCAAACAAGGCGTGGCAAAGGGGTAGTTGAACTGCGTCTCGGCATACTGATCAACGAGGGGGCTCAAGTTGAATCTCCTATCGTGAACGATACCAAGGACCCTGACTATAGCGGTGAACACCAAGTCTTCGAGCTCGTCGTTGCCCGAGAACTCGACCAAGATCCCGAAGAGGCCATCTAGAACGTCACTGAGGAGCTTCACGACCTCGATCTCCGGAACGAAGATCAGCTGTCTGAGCACTGCAGGGATGTCATCCTTTGGCAGCTCTTTCCACCGCAGGACTCCAAGGATGACTCTGTCTTGAGAGAACCTAGTGCTGCAGAGGAACGTCTCGGCGAGCATTACAGCAAGGGGTCCGGTCACTTCGGCGGAGCGCTCGTCCTTTCCACGGGGAGTCCATGGGACAGATAGATACCCACCTTTCCCGGAGGGGCCTGGCAGGGGTGTGGAGGTGAACTCATCTATCTTGTAAAGCAAGAGCCCGTGTGATCCGTCGCAGATGAAGGCCTTGTCCTCCCAGAGCGGCATGTGAGCGACCGCAAACGGAGGGTTCGGCATATCGGACAAGAACATAACGACATGGGCACCTGCGACGTCCTCTGCCGCCAAGCAAAGTCGGAGCGTCTGATTCCACGCCTCGCCACGTTCGGCCACAGAGGACTTGAAGGTCGTCAAACCCTCCGTGTTGGATGAGGCGAAGATGCATTTCTCGAATCTGTCGCCCGAGCTCCTCCGGACTTCCAGAGTGACCTGCAGGTTCTGGCCGTGGATTGCGCTCGGGATGCTCGTCGGGCTGGCCCCGTATCTGGACAGCAGGTGCTGCCTGGCCAAAGCCGCTGTGTTGAGGGTCAGGTAGATGTCCGATCTGGGCTTGGTCGGCGCTCCGGAGAATCCTATCCTGGTGGTCTGAGAGACCCCGGAAAGGATCGTGGGCGTAGCCTTGATCAACTCGTCGGCATCCTGGTAACAGAACTTGCGGAGCGAGACTTGCATCCGCTCGCCTCTCCTCGATCTTTCAAAGTGGCCCGAGGCGCTGGTCATCAGTTCGCGGATCAGCCCGTCGAATTCGTTCTCGTCCCTGTCGATGGGGAACCTCGGTGTTGGCGACCAGATGTTGACGACTTGCTCGACCTCGTCCTCCTGCTTCATGATGGAGTTGAGCTTCAAGACGCCGACGCCGACGGTTCGCTGGACGGCCTGCGTGGCCTCGGTGCTCGCTCCGTTTTGACTCTTGGAGCCTGCGGTGCTCGGTGGGCGGCACATGGAGTCCTGGCTGCCTAGGCGGCTGGTCGAGGGTCGATTCTCCTGCTGTTCGGAAACCGAGTCCATCTTGTTCACGCCGTTGCCCCGAGAGAACGCGGTTCGGCTCTTGCTGCCCCACATCAGGCTTCTTCTTGACGTCTTACCTCCTCCGACGGTGGGCGATCTCGGTTTCTCCTTGGAGAAGTTGCTGTCGTTGGTGCCCGATCGAGAAACGGGACGAGGCATGACGATGTGCTGTGACGCCAGGATCTTGACGACGAGGTACAGCTCTGAGTCGACCGAAGGAACGTCGCCAATGTCCTGTGCCGATAGGTCGGTGAAAAGCGTCCTGGTGCCCGAGGTCTGCGCGAGGCCATTGATCGAACCACCTGCTGGGATATCTATGGTGAAGTACTCGGAGAGGCTCGTTGCCTTGCCGTACTGCGGTTTGCTGACGAGGTATATGACGAGGCCCGTCTCTTCGGTCGAGGCCCCCGCGAAACCCTTGACCTCCATGAGCAGATGGTTGAGGGTCGACGTCTCGACGGTGGGCAGAGGAGGCTCCTCCAAGAGGCTCATGACGGATTGGAGATTGGTGACGTCCACGACGGAGTCGTCACCGGTCAAGACGCGACCGCGGGCCATCGGGTCGCGAACGATGACCTCGCTGCCGCAGAGCTTGTTGACGCGGACGAGGTCCCAGACGGTCTTCTCGCGCAGTTGCTCGTATTCATTAGACGTGAGCACATTGTGGAGGAATTGCTGACGATGTAAATTCAGTGATGCGACGAGCCGAGAGAGCTCGTCGAGTTTAGCGTACTGGCGCGAAAGGAGGAGTTCGTGGAGGTTTTTCGAGTGCCATTCGCGAAGGCAGGAGGCGATCTCGTCAATCAAGGGCTCGTCGGCCGAGGTAGGGGTTTCGTCGCCGATCTTGAGCATGGGCACGGGCGCCGCGGGACGGGGTAGGGCGGGGTCCCTCATGACGGGAAGGGAGAGGTTGCCGGAGACGCCGTTCGGAAGGTCCCTCAGAGGCCTCCTCCACTTGCCTGCCTTGTCGTGGGCCGACTTCTTGCCGGGGTCGATGACGCCGGTGATGCCGCTCTTGGCGGAGTCACTGGCGGAGCGAACATCGCCGGCACCGTCGCTGGCCACGTCGTCGCTGTCGCCGTGCTCGGATTCGCCCAGCATCTCCCGAACCTCGACGCAGCTGCGGGGAAAGATGCCGCTGAAGACGCGAGCCTCGAGGGTCTGCCCCTTGACGGACGTCAGGCCGGCCAGGAGGCTCGGGGGCGCGACCAGGTAGCCACGCAGCCAGTTGCCATCTGGCGTCTCCTCGATAATGTAGAGCTCATCTCCAATCTCAAGCGGGAGGTCGGCGGGACTCGAGGCCGGGAAGGGGTAGGTCGCGATGGCGAAGGCGATACGGGGGAGCGGCTGCCAGGGCATTGAGACTCCTAGTTTCGTGTTTCAGAGTAGAAGCGGCCCGGGTTGAGAGAAGGGAGGGGGGGAGGTGGGAATTAGTTGGAGGCTGAGAAGCACAGCGGGTTGCTGTCTCGACGAGAGAGTGCGCTGGCGGCCGGGTGTTGCGGACGCATCAAGGTGGAACGCGGCGAGGGAGGGATCGCGAGGTCGTCGTTACGCCTGGAGGGACGGGTCCTGTTGTCGTTGGGGATTGAATTCAGCGATGCGACCCCAAGAGCGTGAAAGGAGCTTCTAGAAAACACGGAAAGACGGGTAAAAAGGAGCGGTCTCTCATATCTCGGGTGACATACCACGTGTATGGAGAAGAGAGAGTCGCTGTCGAGAAAGAGCGTGAAGAAGAAAAAAAGCTGGGTTCGTTGATTTGGCAGCGTCGCCAGCCCCTGAAGCAAACAAGACAAGAAAGGTACAGGAGACGTGTGATGGGGGGTGGGCGCCGGATTCAAGGGAAGGGAATTGGCATTGCGACGGCGCGGTAGAGGCACTTGGGGTCACTGCAAGCCGGAAGAGAGGGAAAATAAAAAAAAAAGAATGAATGGATTAAAAGGCCATAAGGCAACGCCCAAGTAGGATGGCGACGGGACGAGGAGGAAAGAAAAAAAGAAAAAGGGAATTGAAGACGCGCAGGATTACAAGGACGAAAGTGCCGTGAATGAAGGCGAGAGGGAAAATTATGGTGGGAATTTTTTGGGGGGGAAAAGAAATCAAAGTGGGTGAATTGAATTGAATTTTGATGGATCAAAGATGGATTGATTGAATGGATCCATTGGACTCGGAGTCGAGGCAGGTACCCCCGAGCACCTGGGAGCACTCCTGCCTTCGGGGGAGAGGAGGAGAGGAGGGGGGGGGGGGGGCAACTCTAGCTGAGTCGCTGCTTCCCTGGGAGCACGTCCCTCGTGCCCCGTAAGTACATGTACCTTGTACTTCCGCCAGGCGAAAGAGGTTGAGAATGGATGGATGGATCAATTGATCCTGGATGGATCTTATAGCGGGTACCTTGGCGGGATTCTGCCTGTATTTAGGTGATGAGGCCCGCCAAAGGCGACACGACGTGCCACTGAAGCCCGCTAGAACGATCAATACTTCGGAGCCAATTTACGGCGAGAGCGCACTTGGGCACGTGCACCTTTCGACTCGGACTCGGTTCCATTGATTGATGCTCGAACCTCGTCCAGTTTTGACGACAGCGTCGTTGCCGACATGAGCTCCAAACGTCAGGGAAAGGATCATGGGATTGATCCCTCGTAATGCAGCCGAATTGCACTGAGGTGAAACGTCTCCACGAAGTTTGGACCGAACCGTCTACATGTAGATTGATCTCGGCTGGTCGCCAACTTGCTATCAGTCGAACCGTCAAACGCAAAGTGGTCGCATCGATGCCGGGCCAATGTCTGCGGTCTAGAGTTGCAATCAATTAATCAACCCACATACATCAATTGATACAGGTACATTGATCAATCAAAGGAAGATTGAATTGATGCCATCGTGCATTGAATCTGATCGGAGAAGTTGGATTACAGGGTAGCAATACCATCCATTTGAAGTTTCTCGAAATCGTGCAATCGTGCAATGAACATCATGATATTGACATCAATATGTGGTCGATCACATTGATCAATACATTGATTGATTGATGAAATCAACCATTGAAACATCTCGATCCGTCCGTTTCAAATTTAATCAATTGATGTATAGAGTACTACTACTACTAGTGCAACCTAAGCTTCATCAACCTCAACTTCAACTTCTCCTCTATCCCGGTCTCATGATGCCCGCGTCGATATCACGATCAACAAAGTCTCAGCTCCAGGTTCAAACACGGCTGCAGCACAGAAACCGATCCGCGCTCCGAGCGCGCATTCAGGTACGGAGTACGAGTACGAGCACTCCGTATCATCGCCGACGACATGCTGCGTACATACATACAAGTGCGAGTACTCGTACTGGACCTGGCAGCGGGTGGGGAACGGCACCTCATTAATGAAATTACCCACAGGCAATCGATTGATGGATTGATGGATGGAGACGGTACGGAGTATCTCCACGATGCTCCCACCCTCCCACCTCCTTTTGACGCCCGCTGCTGTGGCGAGCAGGCTCGAGACGCGCGTGGCGCCCCGTGCGCGCCGTTCCAAAGGTCAAACGACCAAACCCATTCCCCCCAAGGGAATCAGAGTCGGAGCTCGGGAGTGAACACGGAGTTCTCCGTGCTCATCTCCTGGAATTGCCACGGCTGCCGGGTTCCCTGGCTGGCATTCGTGCAGATTGCTCGATGCTGCTGTACTGTCCAGGGACATCTATCGCTCCGGTGGATCAGGCCCTTCGGTTCCTGGTTCCTGAATCCCGACATGCCTCGCAGCTGCTAGGACGCAACGGGAAACAGCCCTGCATCTCTCATGTGCCCCTGGGTCCACCGGCATTTCCATGCCAGATGCCTCCAGAACCCATCTGCCAATGGGAATCCTGCTCCCCCCTCTCCCGGGAGACGTCGTATCCATGGTCCATCTGCAGGTACGGAGTACTCGTACGAGTACGACTACAGGTACTACCTGTACGAGTACTGACGCAGCTTGTGAGGTGGCCCTGGGCACATGAGGCGCAAGGAGATCTCGAATTCTCATGGATCCCACATGTGTGGTCCCAATTTGCCATGGTCGAATCCATCTCAGCCCCGGCTTCCCGTCGTCTTCCCAATGCTCTCGCTCCCGATCCCAGAGTAAGGGGTCTCCGCCTTCGAACAGGAATACAGGAGGTACCCATCCATACTCGTACCTGTGTGTACTCGTGCTCGTACGGGGTACGACCAGTACTCGTACTGGTACAGGTATCCGTGAGGACCACCAGCAAGCATCCCGGGTTGTCGAATTTCTTCAGAGCTGTACCTGTACGAGTACGGAGTACCTCGCAGACGTATCCGGATCGCTTATCGACGCCCCTCTGCTCTCGTGAATGGTGCCTCAAAGGCCAGGGATGCCAAGGTCTCCCATAGGCAGAGGCATCATCGGAGCCCCTGCATTCGACCTCAATCGAAGCCTCTGGGAGCCGAAGATCCATTCCGCCCATGGATCCGTGTCCTACCAGGAGCCGGCAGCGAGCACTGAGCCCCCAAAACGATTTTCTGCGGACCATCAGGAACGCCATCACTCCCGCCAAGGGTCTGACAGACCTGTTCGAGCACGAGTACTCGTACTGCGTGCCCCCCACTCCGTACTGCTTACGGAGTACGGAGTACTACTCCGTACGACGCTCGAGTTTTCCCCTTTCGAAACGCACGGGTACCACCGTGCCTCGGGGCCGTTGTAGCGTGGCATTGCGTCCCAAGGGTCCTCCGCGATCCGCATACCTGTACATACGCCGCCAGTCATCTTCTGCATTTGACTACTTGACAGGCCGAGGGCGCGCGAACCTCTCCGTTCTTGCGTCTCGTTGCACCAGACGGGACCCTGGCGAGGGAGATGCCGACCCCATCTGTGCCATGGTGTGGCGGGCTGGATCCTTCGTGACGTCGCCCACGTTTTGGGGTCCATGGCGGACGGCCCGCTCGGGCTTTGACCTCGATAGGAAAAGCGCATCCCTCCGGACGCGTGAGCCCGTCGAAGCTTCGCGTCAGCAAACAAATTGGGGGAATCGCGGCGCTGCTCGTCGAAATATATTGATCGGTAAACAGCGCGATCAGAGTTGAACCTTGAAAAAGTGCCGGCCAGCCGACCATTTCGTGCCGCCGCGATCGGCCCCTTACGTAAGCACAACGCACCACACCTCAAGCTTCACAGATGGTGCGACGAACGCTTCGTCCGAGCGAAACTTCAAGTTGACTCGGTCCGGAGGAGGGATGCTCGAATCAACATAGCGTCTGGTAAGTCATCAATGACTCTGCGCTCCACAAGCAGTCCCGGGGGCAGATACGCCTCTCATCCAAGACTGGTTGCATTGCCTTCAAATGCTTGCCCTGGACCTCGAGGATCTTGCGCTAATTGTCCCCCCCAAACAGCTTCCAGGCGTTGGCTGGCCAAGTCCAAGATATCAATTCTCTGAGAGTTGATCTCTACCTACGGAGTACCTTCTGCGTCATTCGACTCATTCTTCTCACGGGAGGAAGATTGCGACCACTTGCCGCCTCAATAATCGCTGAGGGTCCTCGACGGCTGGCCGCAGAGGGAGACCCAAGCGGTTCTGGGAAACACTTGGTTGCCCCTTTTCTGATCTCTCTCTACTACTACTACTACCTGTTTACGGTACATCCATCACAATGGGCACGCCATTCATCGGCTTCCTTGAGCCAACCAAGTTGGAGGGCTACCGCGTCGGCGCCTCCAACGACGACCAGCCCCCCTCCATCCCCAAGACGTTCCTCGACGCCATGGAGGTCCGCAAGGAGGTCTTCGTCAAGGAGCAGAGCGTCCCCGCCGAGAACGAGTTCGACGCCGACGACTCCCGGTCGTGCCACTGGGTCATCTACGCCAGCGTCAACAAGACGGTCGTCGCCGAGGTCAGAGACGACAGCGGCAACGTCCTCCAGCCGAGGCGCAGCTCGACCCGCACCACGCCCGTGGGCACCATCCGCCTCGTCCCGTTCCCGCACGAGCCGCACCCCAAGCCCAACGGCAGGTACTGGGCCGGAGTCCTCGACGAAGGCGGCGGAGGGGCCGGGGCCGGGGCACAAGGCGGGCCCGAGGCCAATTCGACCAAGTCATACGCCCCGGACAGGCCTACGACCTTCCACAACGGCAAGGAGCCGTACGTGAAGCTCGGCCGGCTGGCCGTGCACGCGGACTTCCGGCGAAACCACCTCGCGGGCCTCCTGGTCAGGACGACGCTCGACTGGGTCAGGGGCCACCCGTCCTACTTCGACCCGAGCGTGAAGGAGCTCGGGCTCGAGCAGATGGGCGCCGCCACCGACGCCGAGGTCCCCAAGTGGGAGGGCCTCGTGTGCGTCCACGCTCAGGTGCAGGTCGCCGACCTCTGGAGGAGGTGGGGCTTCGAGGTCGACGAGGGCATGGGAGTCTGGTGGGAAGAGGGCATCGAGCACGTGGGCATGTTCCAGCGATTAGCGATTGATAACAAGAAGATCCATATCTAGAGCGAGACATGAATTTGATATCTTTCTGCCATACTACCTAGGTAGGTAGTACTATCTACCTATCGCAGTTCTGGGCGAGAGGAGTCTCACGGTACCGGTACGAGTACCAGAACTGAGTCGAGAAGACCCCAAAGTGTCACGCGCCGAACTGCTCAGACCGGATATCCTTCTATTGACCTATATTATTCTGAGAATGAAAAAAAAAATGACCCCTTTCCTCGGCATGTCACCAGGAGAGATCTGTGGACACTTGAGCGTGATTCGTGCGCCTTCTTTTTTGGTGAGTCTAGGCATTTTTTTTATATTTAGACTCCAAGAGTCATCATCGTATGTGACAATCCATATCCGCGTTTTTCCCAGACCCGAACGCAAAATGCAATTCTCAAAGATGCCTGAACCACGCCGAAAAAGCCACACTCCGTCCAGCCAAGAAAAAAGTCCCCTCTCGCCAATACCACGCGCCGCAGACCGTTTATCGGTTGCTCTTGGCGACACGCTCCAGCTCGTCCTTCTTCTTGATAGCGTAAGAGTTGCTGCTACCCTTGGCAGCGTTGATGAGCTCCTCGGCCAAGCACTCGGCGATGGACTTGACGTTTCGGAAGGCGGCCTCGCGGGCACCGGTGGTGAGGAGGGCGATGGCCTGGTTGACTCTTCGGAGGGGAGAGACATCGACGGCTTGTCGTCGGACGGTACCGGCGGAACCGATTCTGGTGGAGTCTTCGCGGGGACCGCAGTTGACGATGGCGTCAACGGAGACCTGGATGGGGTTCTGGTCGGTGGTGAGGTTGATCTGGAGGGGAGGAGGGTCCCACTGGTCAGCACACAACGCTCCATGTCCGATCTGCCTCTGGTGGCGCCCCTCAGCAGCTCTATCGTTCCCGGACGTCGGGGCGGCTCGAAAAGGGGGCCGGAGGGTGGGAGGAGGAGCAAAGGGGGGGATAGGGGGGAGCGTACGATCTCGAAGGCGTGGGCGACGATTCGGACGGCCATGAGCTTCTTTCCGTTGTTGCGGCCGTGCATCATCAGGGAGTTGGTCAATCGCTCGATGATGGGGCAGTTGGCCTTTCGGAATCGCTTGACGGCAAATCGGCCAGCGGAGTGGGTGACGTAGACGGGGTTTCGGAGGGAAATGTAGTCGCTGTATTGCTCAAACCGTCTATCATCAGCAAATGGACCTCTTTTTTTTCTTCTTCTTGTCTTGCTCGTCTTCTCGTGCGATCGTTCCGTAGGAGCCCATCTTTCCCGTTTCGGATTCCCTTGCTCTTTTGATTCGTTGTTTCGTGCTTTCGCCTGTTTCTTCCCTTTCCACCTTTTTCTCTCGCCGAAAGAAAACATAAAACCAAAGTCCAAGCCTCGCGATTTCAGAGAACGTACGTCAGGGAGATGTCGCGGACTTCGACATCGTAGTCCCACTTGTTGAAGAGCTTGACATTGCCAACCTCCTTGACAACATCTCTGGGGAGGACGTCGTAGACGCCAGAGGTCTCAATGTCGATCTCGCCGCCGTCAGACATCTTGGCTAATTTGCAGTCGAAGAATGGGAGGGGATTCCGGTTCTGGCGGGACTGCGGGTGCGGGATGGGATTGCACAATGTCGAGATGTGATTTTTCGAGAGAGTGTCGATAAGTGGGCTGGCCCGGCAGAGGGAGTGGGAAATTTTGGTGGTGTGCCGCGCCGGCGAATCAGGCGGCGCGGAAGAATGGGTACGTACCGGCCACCCACAACCCGTTAGGGCACGGCTGCCCTGGCGAGCTCTGAGTGGCGCCAGGCGAGCGTCGCCAGTTCAACAAGCGGGAGTGCTTTAAGTGTATCGCCAAAAAATTCCTAATCCTCCACACTCCCCGTCGTCGACCACCAAGTACATCAAGACACAATGGTATGTTGGTGACAGCATCAGGTTTCGCGGCGCCCGCAGGCGACGCCGGCGGGACCCGCGCGGTCCTTCCCACCCCCCAAAACGATTGATGAGAAAGAGAGAGGGAGAGAGAGAGAGAGAGAGAGAGAGAAAGCGAGGAGGCAACCATGCTGATTTCCCCGCGTCTGCGATGACAAAATACAGGCGCCCGCTGCTGGAGCAAAGAAGCAAAAGAAGAAGTGGTCCAAGGGCAAGACCAAGGACAAGGCCCAGCACGCCGTCATCCTCGACAAGACCACCTCGGAGAAGCTCTACAAGGATGTCCAGTCCTACCGCCTCGTGACCATCGCCACTCTCGTCGACCGAATGAAGATCAACGGATCTCTGGCCCGACAGTGCCTCAAGGACCTCGAGGAGAAGGGCCTAATCAAGCTCGTCATCGGCCACGCCAAGATGAAGATCTACAGTACGGCCCCCCGCGCCCAGGAGGAGGAAGGGAGAGCAGAGAGACCCAGACGTGGAGGTTGGCTTTCGCAACGGTCGCTAACAGTCTCGCAGCTCGTGCCATCGGCGAGGGTGCCTAAATTGGCTTCATGGGAATTTCCGAGATTTTGCATTTGGCGTCTGGTTGGTCTTAAAGAGAAGCGGCCGCAGCATGGATTGATGGTGCAAGGCGAAGAACGCCTGGATGGGACGCTTTTCATGACGGGTCTTACGTACCTTGGGATCGAGAAACCCCTGAGCATACAGTATGGGAATGCAGATCTTCAAATGAACAAAAAACCAATACAAAGCCAAAAAAAATCGCACTCTCGGTGACATTGTCAAGTACCAGCTCTTGGCGATGCGCGATTCCCCCTCCCCCTTCTCGATGAATCTACTGTGATATTTTGAGGGCCTTTCTTTGACAACCACGCGAGTGCGAATGATAACATACGAGTATGCTGCTGGATGCCAGTGTCTCCGTCTACGGTAGGGTGCTTCTGATATCTCGCAGGAGCCTCCAGCTATCTCGATATGCTTTCTACGGAGTAATATGCTTTGGCATTTTGCGGCTCCTGCTTCCCAGTACACACAATTGGGGATCTCGCGATCCACCGGGTCGGCTGGTCACCCTGTGGTCTTGGTCCCTTCTGGAGACCAGAACGAGATTGAGTCGGTGGTTCGATTTGTCTAGGAAAAACAGAGGCAAGACATCGAAAGACGCATTCCGCCTATACAGGCATTTCTGTTCGCAGCATCACATGCAGATGGTGGTGGACTCGATCTCCATCGCCTTGGCACCATGATCATCGCTGGCTACTACACGGTAAGTCGTGACCGAAATCCCGGCCGGGTCCATCTTGTGCGGATCTACTCATACTGTACGGAGTACAGGCAGGCATTTCGCGCACAAGCTGGAAACAGAGACCTGTAAATTGAACCCATTAATGCCTCAAAGGTTGGCATCCGTGGGATGAGAATGGTGTACTTCACAGAAAGAAAGAGAGATGCTCATTATAGGGGCTCCAGAAGAAGACCCCGTCCTATGTGAATACCTGTAGAGCCTCCTGCTCATGCATCGTGCTTCTTCCTGCGCGAGTGCCTAGACATCACTCGGAAAAACAGCGATCTTCTAATGCCAGTGGAGCCAGAAAATGAGGCGATCGTGCGTCGATCAGGGCGTGGGTGAAACGGGGGCTGGTGATTAGTCATCCTCGGGACTTTGAGTCTACCTAAGGTACAGGTAGTACTCGTACGGAGTACAGGCACATACCGGTACGGAGTACTAAAGTTGTCTCTCAAGTTTGTCGGCTGAGACTGAGGCCAACATTGAAGGCAGTCTGCGAGAGATTGATTTTTTTTCCGGTGTAGAACTTCCATTACAAGTCTCGAGGAATGCCCAGAGAGGTGTATGTCTACTCATACCTCCCATATTACGGAGCAATCCAGTCGGAGAATCCCATTTCAAAGAGTATTGGACCTTGAGGACGGAATCAAGTCCCTCTGTGAGAGGCCCGACGCCAGGAATGAGGCTCATCCACTGTGGCTTGTACCTGTATCCGACGGGCCTCTCGCTCGGAGCGCCCGCGCGAGAGAAAACAGGTGGCATCTGCCAATTCACATTTGTGTGGCAGTTCGGAGCAAACCGGGCCCGGCGGCTGGCCGCAACTGGAGAACTTGATGGCGGTGCTCCTGGGGAGAAGGGAAAAATTAGCTCAGCCGGGGGGCACTTCCCAGCTGAGACGAGCAGCGCCCCGGTTCCTGAAAGGAAGCGATGCGAATGGCTTGCGGGTGTTTGAAGTCCATGGACCGCCAATTGAACCGTCACCGCTGCAATAGGAATGCCGATTGCATGTCGATATAAGATCGGACACGAGATAGAATGGATTGATCAAATGGGTCAATTGATCATCAACTCCGTCTCTGAGAAGGCCTGAGGAAAGCTGGAGGCGGGCTGCGCGATTGGGATCACCGACCCTGCTCAGCTCGAAGAGGCCTCAGGCAAAAACTGCACTGACAACTTGGACTTGTTGGCCTCAGGAGCCTCGGCCGATACGGTCGGTACTTTCCAACCGCAGTGGGTGGCCATCATTCGACAGGTACCTTCCGTCCAGTCTCCAGTGCTCGTACGGAGTACCTACTCCTTAGTACTACTCCGTACCTCTAGTCCAGGTTAGCACAGGCTGTCAGGGACATTTCCAGGCCCCTCCAGCGTTATGGCAGCTTCCAAAAGAGCCCCTAGCCGCGACCCGGCCGCCTGTAGGGGAACAACGGGCAGCGCTAGCGTCTCCATCAATTCCCCGGAAATATTCGGTGCTCGCGCTCGATGCAGGAAGGGAGGGCGAGAGGGAAGCGGTTCCTGTCCAGCCTGACCCGCCGCAATTTTTTTCTCCCTCCTGGCCCCCCCCCTCTCCTCCTGATCCCAGTCCGGTGCAGAATTTATTTGGGCCGCTTCCTCGTGGACCTTTTTTTTTCTCCCTCCTTTCCCTCTCCATCTCCCCTCAATCCTTTCTTGTCTTTTCGGGAAAGCGTGAGCAACGGTCAAAATGTCTTCTGAGAAGCCCGAAAAGGTCTTGGGCATGTCGGTATGTTGCCTTGATCCCCAAGTCATCAATGTTGTTTTCTTTTTCGTCGGTACCCTTGATGCCCGTTTGTGCGGTCCACCTACTGTTCTGGGAGGAAGAAGAAGAAGAAGAAGAAGAAGAAGAGAGCATCGAGACGGAGAGTCAAGTGCGAGGCATCTCTGCTAGCACTTCAATTGGATCTTGCGACTCCATCCTCTTGAATGTTTAGACGATGATCACTCATGGATTGATGGACGGCCTATCATCTCTTCTTCACCTGGACTAGGTGGTGCTGCCGCGGACGATGGGAGAGGGGAAAAAAATTTGCGCGGATTGATCCAAGATCGCTGACCGTTCATCGCAGCCCTTCGTGGCGGACTTCATGAGTACGTTCCTTCGATAGTCTACCAGAACGACGCCGGGTCGAGCACTCGATTGACCTTCGATGCCGACATGTGCCATTTACCTACCGAGCATAATCAGACTGACCTTCAAACCTACAGTGGGTGGTGTCTCCGCCGCCGTCTCGAAGACTGCCGCCGCTCCCATCGAGCGTGTCAAGCTTCTCATCCAGAACCAGGTTCGTCAATGTCTCTCCCATCGATGCGTCACCGTCGTTGCTATTGGATGAATGCTAAAGCGCGCCTGCGTTACAGGATGAGATGATCAAGGCTGGCCGTCTTGACAGGCCCTACCGCGGTATCGGCGACTGCTTCAAGCGCACCTCTGCCGATGAGGGTGTCCTCTCCCTCTGGCGTGGTAACACCGCCAACGTCATCCGATACTTCCCCACCCAGGCCTTGAACTTTGCCTTCCGTGACAAGTTCAAGAAGATGTTCGGCTACAAGAAGGAGCGTGACGGTTACGCCAAGTGGATGTTTGGCAACCTTGCCTCTGGTGGTGTACGTTTTCTCCCCCAAACCCCTGCCTGCATCGTCGAGGGTTCGATAGGCCAGGCAGCCACCTGTTTATTAGATGCTAACAAGGCTCGATCCTATAGGCTGCCGGTGCCACTTCTATGCTCTTCGTCTACTCTCTTGACTACGCTCGTACTCGTCTCGCCAACGATGCCAAGAGCGCCAAGAAGGGTGGTGAGCGCCAGTTCAACGGTCTCGTCGACGTCTACCGCAAGACTCTCGCCTCTGACGGTATTGCCGGTCTCTACCGTGGTTTCATGCCCTCCGTTGCTGGTATCGTCGTCTACCGTGGTCTTTACTTCGGCATGTACGACTCCATCAAGCCCGTTCTCCTGGTCGGCAACCTCGCCAACAACTTCCTTGCCTCCTTCGCTCTCGGTTGGTGCGTCACCACCGGTGCCGGTATCGCTGCCTACCCTCTGGACACTATCCGACGACGAATGATGATGACTTCCGGTGAGGCCGTCAAGTACAAGAACTCCTTCGACGCTGCCCGCCAGATCATTGCCAAGAACGGTATCAAGTCTCTCTTCAACGGTGCCGGTGCCAACATCCTCCGTGGTGTCGCCGGTGCTGGTGTCCTGTCCATCTACGACCAGCTCCAGCTCATCCTCTTCGGCAAGGCCTTCAAGGGTGGCTCTGGTTAAATCGACTTTCCTCATGGTTCCCGTATAGATTCTTTGCGCGCCTCAGATGAGCGCGGCAATTGGCGAGGTAATTGGCCAGATGGACTCGAATTGGCGTCGTCTGGTTAAGCTTCTCTCAAAAAATGGGGATTGGGATGACGGTACTGGGGCATGTTGGGATCAGATGATATTCCTGGCCTGGGTCTGTGTAACAAATGCTCTCTGCGGGTTAGACGGCATCGGCATGGCGTCTTCGTCGTTTTGGCTCTGCCGTGCTTTCTAGGTCGCTGTAATTTATACACACAATGCACGAAGAAACGCCAAGTTAATCTGATAATTGATCCATCCGTGCCCTTTATCCGTACCACAACATACCGGTACATTGGTTGATGTATTCGCACTTTGAGGTGAACCGATCTGTGTATGTACATCAGGAACGAGCAGTCGTGACTCGTGCGTGCGACGGTGAGTGGTTTTGTCTCTGGATCTGGCAGAAGCCAAGAGATCAATTGACCGATCGATTCAGATCCCCGCGTGGTGTGACCTGCTTACTAAGCATACCCAGTCGTCTGAGGGTCGGTCCTTCCTCCGAGGCAGGATTCAAGGGAGCAAATGTTGTTCAAGGATCGGAAGCAGCAACCCGCACGCATTTTGAGCTCGCACTTGCACTCGCAGAGCGTGTATCGATTGACTCACTTTTGGCAGGAGCCTCCCACGCGCCAGTCGACGTCTCATGTCTCCCCGCAGCACGAGTGCCGACCTCGAGGCAGTACACTTCCCTCACACATCTCTCCCAAGCCGTCAGAAAACGCGGTGGCTGGGCCTTTTTGTCAGAAGAAGCAACAGCTTGAAGCCACCCGTGGCTTAAGAATCGGCGATGGGCCCAAAGTCAACGAATAGCGGCATCCGCGGCCGTCCCAAGGCCAGCAAGGCCAAAGTCCCCGTGAACAAGGAGCCGGAGTCCAGCGACCCCTTTGACACCTCTTCGGATGAGCGGGCGCGGAGGGGCGGTGATGATCCAAATGATGATGATGATGACAGGACGCAAGCCCGGGTGGCAAAGGGCAACGAGGAGGAACCCGAGAAGACAATCCCTAGGGACCTGCTGACCCGTCTCCTTCACGACTTCTTCGCCAAGGATTCTACTCGAATATCGCGAGATGCCAACGCGGCCACGGGCAAATATATGGATATCTTCGTCAGGGAGGCCATTGCAAGGGCTGCATTGGAGAGGCAGGGAGGGTTTCTCGAGGTGAGTGAGCTTTCAAATCGTTCTGGTCCCTTCCGCAGAGACAGGGCAGATATCAGCCTGGCAGCATGAGGCGGACGAGAGGGGTGACTGATGAGCCATGACATGATCCATAGGCTGAGGACTTGGAGAAGATTGCGCCACAGCTGCTTCTGGATCTTTGAGCTGCGGAAGCCCTTCACGAGGCATCGATCGTGTGCTGGGCGAACCCTTCCACTCTCGGTTTTCCTCATGATACACACCAAGCTCTCGTTTGGAGAGTCGCATCGCACGCCTTCATGCGGAGGAGCACATGTCTCGTTGCGCACCTGTACGAGTAGCTGCCTAAGAGGAGTTGGCAAAACTCT
Organism: Escovopsis sp. Ae720; assembly: GCA_003055925.1. Classification (NCBI taxonomy): domain Eukaryota; kingdom Fungi; phylum Ascomycota; class Sordariomycetes; order Hypocreales; family Hypocreaceae; genus Escovopsis; species Escovopsis sp. Ae720. Next base: position 253,305 of record NQYQ01000003.1, on the reverse strand, counting down.
CTCCCTGGTCCCGGGAAAAGGGCGTACAGTACTCCGGAGTCCGGGCATCAACTCCATCACGCCCGTGCATTCCGATACGGATACCGAGTACTTTACCGCAATCCGTACGGAGTTCGGATCGCGGAGTACCGACGGATCCTGTTTCTCATAGCTGATAGAGGCGTCAAGTACGGAGTAGCGCGGCTGAGCATGACGGACTCGTCTGCATCCTCAGATGGAAGACTCCGTCCTGGATGAAGCAAAGGCTCCAGCGTCATCCCGACGAGCACGGAGTACGGGGTACGGAGTATTGAGGGGGAGGTTGGTCACGCTGATCTCACCAACCGAGGATTTACAGTCTATTATCTTGCCTCCTTCTCCACGTGTGAGAGACTCACTAAATTGGGTCGAATAGAGCAGAAGTCATACTGGTTCTTGTTGATTACTTCGTACTCGAGAAGCGTCCGCCGTGCGGAAGACAAGCATATCGGGCCGCAACGTCATCGAGAGAGCTCAAGAACAGGCATGGGTTGTCGCGCCTAGATGATAGGATCGGGCGAGAAAGGGAAAAACGTGGTCTCGGTCTCCTCGAATGGGCATCGTCATTGGCCCCGTCGGTGGGGTACAGCTGAACGTTGCTCGATGCACGCGGCCACGGCCAAACACCAAAACGATTCACGAGAAGCACCAAGAGTAGCAACTGTCTGGCAGCCCGGGCGATCACAGAGTGCGGCCTTCGGACCCCCCGTGGCCTTCATTCTGCGAGCAAAATAACCACACTACCCCATTTCCATCTAGCATTTTGCACGGGATGCGAATAGTGCTGACCCTCCATCGCGACCTCCTCCTCCCAGTCAACCACTCGTGTTCGTCTGGGCCAGTCAGAATGCAGGCTTACGGCACGCAAAGTTCTCGACTAGAGCTTATTTGTTCTTCCGGGGCGGCTCTCCAGCAAGGATCCTCGCGCGACTTGCGGATGAATGCCCATTCGCACCGAAAGTTTAAAACTACTGTACGCAGTATGCAGGAAAGGGCCATTGCAATTGGCATGCGAGTTGTTCTCTCCGCACAGGCATCCTTGCTCCTCCGCCTCGTGGGCAAAGTGCTAGAATGCCAGGCTGCACTTTCATGCCCTTCAAAGCGACGGGAGAGGTCGGCGGAGCTGGATTCTTAAGAGCCTGTCGATCCCCCTCCTTCCAGTCCCACCCCTTTCCCCTGAGATTTCTTTCGTTTCTTCGATCGAAATATTCGCATATCGAAAGGGCACAAGACACTGGTTTTCCTGAACCAGCATTCGCTCGCTCAGTCGTTTTTGAAGCCGGGGCTGTTCTTTCTGCGCTCATTGAAAGCATCGTGAAACAAGAGCCAAGAGGCAATCCTCCAAGATGCGCTACACTCCTGTTGCCATGGCCGCTCTTATGAGCAGTGCTCAAGGTATGTTGTTTTGGGGCGGGGGGCGGGGGGAGGGGGGATTGCTTTCACGAGACGTCACAGAAAGCAACCCCGCAATTCGATGATCCAGCTTGGATCCCAAGGCTGACTTTTTTTTCCCACCAGCGGCCACCAAGACCATCACGGTCGGCTGGAACTCCACGTCCAACAAGGCTGCCCTTGTTTACGAGCCCAACAACATCATGGCCGATGTTGGAGATGTCTTGGAGTTCAAGTTTGTCTCAGGCTCCCACAATGTCGTCCAGTCGACTTTCGACAACCCCTGCAGACGCACTCCCGGCACCCCGAGATCCAAGACGTACACTGTCGCGAGCAACGCCACCGATTTCCCCACCTACACCTTGACTGTCGCGGACAAGGCTCCCATCTGGTTGTATTGCGGCGTGTCGGACCATTGCCAGAAGGGCATGTCCATTGCCATTAACGCCAAGTAAGTCCTGCCTGACCAAGGGTTTGCGGCCTTTGCGTGTGCTCGACCACCTCCCCCATATGCTGATATGTATTCTCACAGTGCGTGCGGCAACTCCAACCAAACCCTTGCGGCCTACCAAGCTGCGGCTGCCAAGGTTCCCAATGCCTGCCCTGCCAACGGTGG
>NQYQ01000003.1:224135-242011 GCA_003055925.1 Escovopsis sp. Ae720 | reverse complement strand
TCCCCCCAGCTTGGAATCAGGCAATGGGTGCCTACCATGGCAGACTGTCCTCTGCCTCGACAGGGAGATTGGCAGCGCTCCGCTTGCCCTTGGCGGCCTCGGATGAGAACGTCACGCTGGCGGATGGCCCCTGGCCGTCAACGTCCATCTCATCCTCGTAGTCTGACATTTTTTTCCCCTTGATTTTTTCGATCGTCCACCCTCTCAATTCTGTCTTAATCGTCCAGGGTGCTGCGGCGAATCAGTCTCGCGGGGTATCTCCAGTCGCTCTCAACGCCGTCTCTTGTCTGTGTCTGTGTCTTTGTCTGTGGGGAATCAATTAAGCAAACCGAGACTGGGAGACGCGTTTGGCCGCGCCAAGAAACGCCTTGATGGCCGCATCTTCTTATCGTTATCGCATTCAATGGATGGATCGCAAACATGCACGCTGCTTTGGTGAATCATCAACGTGCGGAGATCTTCAAGACAACAAAAGACCCTTCCATCCCATGCCGTCTCATCATGTTGCTACGAGCCCTCGAACGACGAGATGCAAAGCTCAAATGGGTGAAGAAGAAGGAAATAGTCTTTTGGAAGTGCTCGTCTAAAATCCAGTATCTACCTCCCATCTACCCTTGGCCCTGCGTGCCAGGATCTTCCCCTAGAATACCCCCCCCCCCCTTTTTCCCCTACGATAATTTCCATCCCCCGCCCTTTAAACCTGCAGCGTTATACACCACTCAGAGGCCAATCAGTTCAAACATGATCGGGCATCCCGCAACCGCAAGCCATGCAATGCCTGTATGAAAAGATCAGCACCGCTCCCCGCGGAACCCTCGCAAATCCAGAGACGCCGGCCTCGTGTTGAGCAAGGGGCGGAGAGAGACTCACCTGTGTACACAACTAGCTTCGTGACGACCTCAACGTCGTACCTCACGCGCGGCTTGACCACGTGAGAGAACACCTCCCTCTCCTCCTCCTCATCATCCACATCAACGTTCACAAAACCCTCCACATCGGCGTTCTCGGCGCTCGCCGCCGCCGCCGCCGCCTCGCCCGGTGGCGACCTCAACTCGATGTCACTCATCATCGGGGCCTGCTCGGCGCCGGATGCCTGGACGCCGCGGATCGACAGCTCCCCCTCCTTTCCCCTGGGCGTCCCGAGCCGCGGCTTGGCGCTCGTGTTGCTGCCGATGCTGTCCCTGCGCTGCCGCTCCAGGTACGCCAGCGTCTCGTACGCGTCCGCGGCGCTCTGCGGGCCGACGGAGATGGCGCGGCCCCGCGACGTCGGGTTTCGGATACTCTCCACCATGCGCGGGAAGTCGGACGCCGCGGGGATCAGGTTGTCCATGCGCTGGCTCGGGGGCACGGTCTGGTACTCGCTGGCCGGGGTGAAGAAGCGCCGGGGCAGGCTCAGGCCGATGGACTCGATGAGGCGGAAGGCGTGGGGCAGGCCCTTGAGCATCGCGCGCTTCATCGTCTCGCGCCAGACGAAGATGGCCAGGATGCCGAGCAGGATCCGCGCCACGTACACCCACAGGGGCAGCGCTGCGTCCTCCAGGCCGCCCGCGCCGTCCGGGTCGTGCGGGGCCGTGAGGAGGTTGTGCGCCAGGGTCCAGGCCCCGAACTCGAGGCCGATGCAGACGCCGGCAAAGGCCACGCTGTCGTCGAAGCAGGGGCAGTCGTCGGCGGGCTCGGGGTGTATGCGCACGGCGACGATGACGACGACGAAGACGAGGACGGGCGCGGCCCAGGCGCTCGCGCGGACGTAGGCATCGAGCGCGGGCCCCCAGTTGAACTCGAGGAGGGAGATGAGCGCGCCCATGATGGATCCTATCGCGACATCGGCGAACCCGTGCATGCCGCAGTACAGGCGGCCGAAGACGATGGACGCGGCGTAGAAGTAGACCAGGACCTCGATGCCGGTCTTGGTGGAGAAGGACCAGGTGTTATCCGGGCTGTACAGCAAGAGGACGGCGTAGACGGCCACGGAGACGGCGTTGGCGCTGTGGGTCGAGGGGAAACCGTACTCGAGGGCCGCGGACCCGGACATGGTGATGCGCTGCAGGGGAGGCGAGAGCGGCCTGGGGAGCGAGTAGAAGTCCTTGACGAAGCCGGTCCAGAAGACGCCGAGCGCCAGAATATGCACCAGACTGTGAAATGCCGCCGCGTCAGCGTTGGACAGCACTGCGAGACCCAATCTCTCCTTTCCCAAATTCTTCTCCCAGAGTCATCATCCTCCCTGACCCAGGTACACTCCCCCCCCCCCCCCCCCCTTCTCTCTCCTCGCGCGCGCAACGGTGGTGAACATACCCTTTGGCGAACATGTAGTAGCCGCACCAGAACAGGATGGGCAGAAAGACCATGAAAAAGGTATGCGTCCCGAGATTGGCCGTGATGGCGAAGTAGCTGTCAAGCGCCGGCGTGCGCAGCTTGAGCTGCAGCCAGGCGAGATACGGCGTCTCCCATCGGATCAGGGGCAAGGCCTGCTGTCGCAGGTGGTACCGCCAGCTCGGGAGGGCTCTCCTGTCTGATGTCGCGAAGCAGCACACATGCGTACATATCGAGCGCCCCGTGGTCAGCCTCGATCGTCCTCTCTTTGTATCTCTCTCTCTCTCTCTCTCTCTCTCTCTCTCTCTCTCTCTCTCTTTCTTTCTTTCTCTCTCTCTCTACTCCGTCGGCACAAGTACACTCCGAGACAGACGGTAGGGAGGTAGTACTAAGATATGCGGGCGGCATGGCGTGTGGTGGTGCACCTACAGTGTCCGAGGCTGCTCAGCCCCGCGTCCGGAGCTTCGTGATGCGGGGCATCGCGTCGCCTCTCGCGCATGGTGGCGGGAGTCTTGGAGACTCGAGTTCGGGCGTGTCGAGGATCGGGCAAGCCAGCCGCATTCGAGCGAGGGCGAAGAAGGGTGGGTGAGCGCCGAGGAGGACCCAAGGACCCTGAGGCAGACGACGACGTCCAGGGACGCCGCGAGGAATTGCGCGGCTAAGACGACCGACCGACCGACCGACCGACCGATTGCGTGCCCGTATGCAGTCGTGCTCGTCCGGATGAAATCGATCAGGATTTTTGTACTCGTAGTCGCAGTCGGAGAAGCGGCACTGCACGAAGCGACGACCTGGCCTGATTCTGCGCACGGGTGTCCGTTCACTCTATGTCATCTCAGACCACCGCTCGCAATGCGCTCGCCGCGATCCCAGATCCCAGATCCTAGTTCCCAGACTTCCCAGACTTCCCAGCCTCGGTTTCGGTTTCGGTCTCGGTCTCGGTCTTGGGGTCCAAAGCTCAAGCTCAGCCCGGACCCGATCAATGGTCGAATCCCGACGTTGATTCGTGGCCGGTTCGAAGGCGCGACAGCCCGTGATAAAATGCGACAAATATTCCCACAATGGGAGGATGCAGCGCGGCGCGAGCAACCAGCAACCAGCAACCAGCGACCAAAGGAATGGAATAAAAGGAAAGTCGTGAGCTACCCCAAGCTGCTTGCTGCTCGCTGCTCGACGATCAATGATGACTGCATGCAGCTCGCAGATCCGGCTTCTCGCGTCCCAGAATTGATTGAAGTCGTGGTTGCGCAATTTTCTCCCGTCCGTGTATGAGTATAGGGTAGCTCATGTAGCCATTGACCCGAACATCTCAAAATCTCGACTTCAAATGGCTCAATCGAAAACACCATCACCATCACCATCATCACCATCTTCTTCATCATCATCATCTTCTTCTTCTTCAACCCAAGTGGCCTAGAATTTTCAAAATTAGTACATAGGTAGACAATAAGCCCAGTCCCAATGTCCCTCCGCCTCGCTGGTAAGCACTGCGCTGTCGTCGGTGCCACCGGCGGCATCGGCTTCGCCATCGCCAAAGCCTTCGCCAACCACGGCGCCGTCGTCTCCATCCTCGGCCGCTCAGCCCTCGACGCACGACACAGGCTCGAACCTCAACTCCCGCCAGTATCGCCACTATCACCAGCAGCAGCAGCAGCAGCAGCAGCAGTACCAGCAGAAGCAGCACCCCTATTCCCGGAGAACAGTACTACTGGTGCCACAAGAAGCACGCATGTGCCGCTCACGCATCGCTTCCTCCGACTCGATGTCACCAACGCAGAGGACATCAAGACCACCTTCTCCTCGAAAGACGAGCTCCGCGGCGTCGGGCACATCGACGTCCTGGTCAACTGCGCCGCCGTCTCTCAGACGACGCTGCTGAAGCGGACCCCGGACGAGCAGCTCGCCGACATTCTCAACACGAATCTGCTCTCGGCGATGCTCATCTGCAAGCACGCAAAGGTGCAGACCAACGGCACGTCTCCTCCTTCTTCACGCCCTTATCATCCATTGGCACTGCTGACCGCCATCCAGGTTGTATCATCAATATCTCTAGTCTCATGGCCATCAAGGGTGGGCTGGGAGCCACCGCATACGCGGCTTCAAAATCCGGTTTAATAGGTAGGTCGGAGCATCATGCCATCTTCTTCTTCTTCTTCTTTTTTTTTTTTTCATTTTTCTTTGCCCAGCAACCAGCGATCCCTCCTCGCTGACGGTGGTGCCCCTCTTCAAAGGCTTCACCCGCGCCCTGTGTCGTGAAATGAGTGCTCGGTCTATTCGCGTCAATGCATTGCTCCCTGGCTGGGTCAACACCCAAATGTGGACCGGTATGTGCAAGTCCCCTGACCATTTCCCATTCTCCCCGGGTATCCCAATCGTGAAGTAATCGCCCAGTCCCCAAAGCTAATGTACAATCCTCTTCCAAGCTCTCAAGCCAGAGCTGCAGCAAGCCTATTTGAAGGATACGCCCCTGAATCGGGTGGCCGAGCCGGATGAAGTAGCCGATGCTGCAGTCTTCCTGGCCTCAAATGGTTTCGCCAACAACTGCGTCCTAAATCTTGACGGCGGCCTCAGCGCTGCCTAGATCTCTGATGGGAGCAGCTGCGATATTGCAAGCCGAACACGCCCATCACCCGTCGTCAATGACAATCGCACCGCTGGCATCCTCGATGACGATGACATCGTCAGCCGACGCACTTGATGTTTTGGCTTTCTTCGGAGGATGGCTGTCGTCGTCTGCGTGCAGCCTCTTCGCGCCCTTGAGGTCGGCAGATTCCTCTTCGAGCGGGTGCTTGCCCCCCGGTTGATCATTCTCCTGGCCATGCCCGTTCTCCTGGGCCGGAACCGCCTTCGCTGGCTTGTGCGGGATCTCGGGACGGCCCGCGTCCACCGGCTTCAAGGCGCTCTTCTCCTCGTCAACGATCCTAAATCGTCAGGTTAACATCGCTCGACTTTCCCACGCACTTGGGGAGCTACCAACCCTTCTTGGATGTCGATAATGACATTGACCAGAGGGGATTCGTCGTCCTCGTCTGATATTGTCAAGAAGCTACCGCTCTTGATTCCTGTCGTTCTCGGTTAGTCGCTGATCTCGCGCGGCACGTGGCGCACATGTTTCATACCAAGATCGGTGAGCTTTTTGGGAAGATTGTCCAATTCGTCTGGATCGTACAGGACGCCAACCTCGTTGCTCACGACGAATTCCTTGTCCGTGTACTGGAAATGACCCTTGACGAGATCCTCGACGATATTCCCCAGCGTCGCGCGGGACAAGTCGGCAATGACGCTGGTGTAGTACACGCCGCAGACGGGACAGTCTGGATTGGGCTCGCGGGTTCTGTCGGGCGCAAGAAGTCGGGCAGATGCGAAAGGCGTCAGGAAGACCTGAGAGGTACGTCAGCTTCCATGCGAGGTATTATGGTGAAGGGCATGAAAAGGGCCTCGCCTACCTCCTGAGCTCGAGAATACTCCTCTCTCAAGACTTTGAAGGACTGCAAAACACAGAGTCCGGCCACAATGGCGTTTGTTGTGGCGATGGCAGGTATGATATTACCCGCCATTTGCTTGATATCGAACCTCGACTTTCTCTCTATGCCGAAGATTGTCGATCGGATGTTTGCGCTCGCCGCCACGAAGTCCAGGGTATCCTCGTCGTCCTTGTCGAACGAAATCATGGGGTCAGGGGCTTCGGTGTCATTGGCTTCCTTGAGATCGAGCATGCGCCTGCTCAATCGATCGAGGCTATCGTTGTAAACAACAAAGCTCTCCTCGAGAGACCAGACCCTTTGCCCGTCCGCCAGGATGTCATCCTTGGATGTCATGGCATTGGTGGCCTGCGCACTGAGGGTCTCGTATTTCAGAGGCTCGGGCGCCCGCCTGGTCTTCCACATGCCCTCAACCGATCGCAGTCGTTCGATGTCGGCGTCAAATACCTTGTCAAAAAGGAGCTGTTGGAATTCAGGCTTGCCCATGGCCTCACGAATGTTCTTCAGCGCCACGGATTCTTTCTTCAGCTCCTCAATCTCTTGCGCTGCACCGCGGTCAGGAACAGAAGGCGAAAAGAAGGAGAGGAAGAATAAGAAGAGAAAAAGAGAAAAAAAATAGACTCAAATAGCGCGGGGCTCTCACGCACCGTTCTCGGCATCTGATGAATGGTCAAATGCCGATTCATCCTCGCTTTCACCAAAGATTTCGCTACAACGTGTGTCAGCGACGCACAGGATGGTGATTCTCGGGTCAGATGGTCCTCACTTGAGAAGGTAGCTTTTGCCCCAGACAATGCAATGGATAGGCTGACTTGGCGTGCTGCGGATCGTGCAGACCGGGAACGATTTCGGCGTCTCCTTGGGGCTACAGTCGTAGCAGGCGGTGATGCCTTTCTTGATAACCTGGACCTGACCGTTGAACCCGGTCGTCCCGCTCTCGATGAGGGGGACGTCGGCGGCCAAGCACATCTTATTGACGTGCCGTCTCGCATCGAGATTGTCGAGCGCGTTGAAGACGATCTTGAAGCTCCGGAACCAGGACACCGTGAACTCGAGATCCTTGATGTTGGCATGGTGGGCCACGATCTTGACGTTTGGGTTGAACTTTTGCGCCGCCTCCTTGGCGATGAGCGCCTTGGATTTCTTGATGTGCTCGTGGCGGAAGAGGAACTGTCGGTTCAGGTTGGAGAGGTCGATGGTGTCAAGGTCGACGATGTGTATCTCGCCGAAGCCGCTGAGGACCAGGTTCTTGAGGAGCTCGCAGCCGATGCCGCCCGCGCCGACCATGAGCACCCGAGCCTGCGATTGACGCCGCCGCCGCCGCCGCCGCCACCGTTAGCCATCTTCCGTGTGTGTACTGGAGTACATGTACTCGTACTTGCGCACAAAGGGATCAAGGGATCAATGCCGTACATTCTTGACGCAGGAGTTGAGGGCGACGCCGAGCGCCTGGCGGTTGTAAATGTCCGAAAGCACGGCCGTCGATGAAGGTCGTTGCGAGAGTGTCGGATTCGACGCGACTTCCTGCTGAGACGGCGACTGCGGCGCGGGTCGTTCCTGCTGCTCCAGAGCAGCAGCAGCTCCCGCAACCGCAGAGCCGGCAGGAGCACTGGTCGCATGCGTGGTGCTGGTTTCCTCCATTGTCGATGTCGGACGGGCGCGATCGACGCCGGAGCAGCTGGAGCAACGGGAGGGGATCGGATATCTCGAATCCCTTTGTCGAGCTTGGCTGTGGATTGTCCGCAATGCGGAATGCGCCTGCGATCGTCGTGCGTGACTCGGTGATGAAGCTTGCAGGGACTGCAAGCGACGATGCTCGAGGGTACAACAAGCTGAAAGTCCTCCGAAACAGGTGCAGCCTGGAGCACTGAGAGGTACGGAGTACATGCCGTTGCTCGTGCTACTGGAATATCGGCAGGTGCCAGGGATAACGACCTGACGTGACGGGCTGGCCGGCGACCAATTGGATGAGGCCGGAAGAGCACCATGAAGCATGAAGTCAGCGGGAAGTCAAGGCCCGGCCAGGTGTTGCCGCGATCGACGGTTTCACCTTATGTAATCAAACCTCCAGGCAGATACTCCTAACCCTGGACAAAGGGAATCATCACGTCTTGGATCATGCCAATATCACGATCCAAGACCGCATAGTGTCAGAGGACGAGAAATATTGCGGCAGATTGGCAGAAGATGCCCTAAACACGGGAATCATACAGAGGGGTTTCAAGGGCAAATTCCACGCCTGAGGTGCCAAAAGATCCGAGTCATCCAATCGCCATTCCCTCCCAAGTCGGTACTCCACCCGCTTGCGCTCAGCGCCCGTTACCAGTATGGGCTCCAGCTCTCCCCGTCCTACTGCATGTCCAGGCAGGCTCTCACTGGTGTTTGGGCACGACCTCACTTTCCAGGGGCATCAACCCATTGATTCACTCAGCGCAGCCCGTCGAGACAGCATCAGGTGAGATTCACACCAGCGTCGCGACTGCAATGTTGACGGTTCCTCGATGCTAATGTGGTTGCTCTAGGTCACCATCACAACCCCCCTGATCTTTGAGTGACTGCTCCGTTGTGTTTTCTCATTCAATCTCATCTCCATCGACGGCAGATATGTCGGACGACGAGGCAGACCCCGAGCTCCTGGAGCTCCTCAGGCAGCATCTCCAAGGCCGCCTCGTCATCCAAGAGGACGCAGACACCGGCGTCCTCGCCGACGCCGAGTACGTCTACAATCAAGGCACAGACGTCGCCATAGACATGATGCGCACCAAGGAGGCCGCCGAGACCATCTGGGCCGGCATGCAGGCCAAGAGCTACTCCCCCGCCACCTGGTCCGAGTACCCGCTGCACCCCAAGCTCAAGGACGAGACGACTGTCGCTTTCATATTCACCATGGACCTGCTCAACTTCTGCTTCTGGTCCGAGCTCCCAGACGACGAGAGGTTCGCCGTCGAGTATGACGGCAAGCGCTGGACGGGATATGCGAGCCTGGTAGCTTCTCTCCAGAGAGCCCTCCAGGAGGGTGAGTTCACGTCCAAGCACCCTATCCCTCAAGAGCTTCTTAAAATGGTTTGCTCATCGACACTGATTTTTTTCAGGGGTGCCCATCACAGACCCGTCCTTCTGGGGGGATGAAGAGAAGTGCGACCTCGACGTCCTGCGTCAAGTCTTCAGGTCCTGCACGGAGGAGGAGATGCCCCTGCTCCAAGAGAGACTCGACTGCCTCAGGCAGGCCAGCAAGGTCCTCGACGAGGTCAGTCTTCGCTTTTCATGCAGTCCAAGAATACTCCTGTCACCAGGCTAACTTCTTGTCGGGGTGAACACGGGGCCGTGGCAAGAAATACGAGGGCTCCATTCTCAACCTGATTGAGGCTGCGGACAAGTCGGCGCCCCGGCTGGTCAACCTGCTGGCCGGAGACTTCGAGTGCTTCAGAGACGAACACCCCTTCGAGGGCAGGAACAAGCCCATCCGCATCCTGAAGCGTGCCCAGATCCTCGTCGCGGACCTGTGGGCTTGCTTTGAGGGCAAGTCGTACGGCGACTTCCGCGACATTGACAGCATCACCATCTTCGCCGACTATCGTGTGCCCCAGATTCTCTCAACGCTGGGGGCTCTCTGGGTCGGCCCGAAGATTACCGCTGCGGTCCGCGACAAGAAGATCCTGGAGAGCGGGAGTACGTGGGAAGTTCAACTGCGAGGTGAGTACGGGAACGCATGCCAGAGAGACGTCGACTCAGCTTGTCGGAAGAATTCGCTGACTGAAATGTCCTTCCCGTCCACAGCGTGCAGCATCTGGTGCGTGGAGCTGCTCAAGCGAGAGATCAAGAGGGCGCATCCCGAAGCACACGTCAACGCTGTCCTACTTGATTTTTACCTTTATGACACAATGAAGCAGATGGAGGCAGAGGGCAACGAGCCGATTCCCCATCACAGAACCAGGAGCATATGGTACTAGCAAGCACCCCATCCGTCTTGACCCCCATCGTCCCAATCAATACGAGAAATCACCTAGACATTTGCATGAAAGAGAGATTGCAGGACAAACACGAAAAAAGCCATGTCAAAGATTTCATAGTCGGCCAGATCCCGACCCCATGAAGATACACCATATCTTTCAATGTACAATTCCTTGGCTCGTTGCCATGAACAGGGTGCCGAGAGAAGGCAAGGGAAAAAAGGGACCAAAAGAAAAAAAACACAAGTCTGCCATAATTTCGAGCGTGTCACATGGAAACAGGTCATTACCATCTGCCAAGCAGGGAGCACCAACCCCAATTCCATGTCAAATCGCCAGAGCGGTGGCATTCATAATGCGATCCATCTGCGCGGTCTGAGTATCGCGGCGGCCCATCTTCGCCTCTTTCTGGATAATGGCCAGGACCTCAATCGGCGGGTTGAGGCCGAGTCTCTGCGCTCTTCGCCATCGTTTCGATCGCGGGATTCCGATGCAGGGCTTCGCCCGTTAGTTACGCAGCTCAAGGCTCGCAGTTCGCAATGATGCAACGAAGTCGACACACACGCCCAAAGCAGGAGAACAGGGTTTCTTCTTCTCAAAGGGGACTCAAACTCAAACAAGCGGTCCGAGGCGAAGACAGTGGCGGTCTTGGTGCAACATACCCCGTATTGAGAGCTGACATCGAAATGTCTCAGGGCCTTCTCCCACACGTCGACGCCCTCGAGATGGACCATCGGCGCTTTCCGGCGCTCCTCTATGGCAGACCAGTAGTCCTTGATCTGCGCATCCGGGATGTTCTCCGCCTCTAGCTCGGTGTCTGCCCAGGAGGAGTCCTGGGCCGGGGCGCTTGCGTTTTGAACGATGTTCAGGTTCTGGATCGTGTGGCCAATCTCGCCGGCCGCAGAAGCTTCATCCTCTTGCGCATTCTTTGGTAGAGACGTGACTTGCGAAGCCGCATATGTGTCTTGCGAAGCCGCATATGTGTCTTGCGAAGCTGCATATGTGTCTTGCGAAGTCGCAGGTGTTTCTTGCGAAGCTAGGCGAGCTTCATCTAGATCCCGGGCCTCGGTACGGACCGGCGAGCCGTCCTTTTTCTGACTGTGCTTCGGGATGTCCTTGGTCACCTTGTTGGAGAAGCTGATGGTCGACTGTCCCCTTGTGGGGCCTGTTCGACCGCGAGCGTTCGCGGCGGACCGGCGAGTCGTAGGCATGGCGATTGTTTCTGGCTGGTCGGACAGAGATATGGGTAGGATGATGCTCACGCGTCACACGTCATGCGCACAATTAATTTGTACAAAGATGGAAAAAAATAACGCTCGCTCAAAATTTCCCGAAGACAAAATGCTGTCCGATTCGAGCGAGGCTTGATATTGCTGGCTGGATGGCGACGATGATGTGGAATGACGATCGGTCACGGGCTCGAGCGCTGCGGTTTTGCGGGGCCAAGAGACGCGAGTTTGGAGCGAAGTCACGGGATCTCATCACGTGCATAAGGGTTGACACTTCCAAGGGACTCGTCCATCTCAATGTTGACGGAAGCATCTTGGGATCTACGGAATTCAGAGGATTGATAGATATGGAATTCAGACGCTCAAACTGTACCTGTATGAATGGAGACCACGCATGGCCTGCCATCGCACCCGATGATCCAACCCAGCCGCAAGAGTCGCCGCGTTCACGTGCCCGTAGCCTCCCTATAGAACGAGATGCTCCTGCTCGCGCCAGCCGTGCAAAACATCTCGCCTTTGCCCATCGTCTTCGGCAACCACCGCACCGCCCACAGCGCCTTGTCCATCTGGCTATGCGTCGCCACGCACACGCCCCGCTCGATTGACCACACCTTGACCTTGCCGTCCATGGACCCGCTGAGCAGGTACTCGCCCGTGTCGCTCCAGTCGATCGAGGTGATCCAGGACGAGTGGCCCGTCAGGTTGGCGACGTGCTCTCCGTGCTTCGTATCGTAGATGGCGATGATGCCGGCGTCGCCCGCGGCGGCTATCCTGGTGCCGGCGGGAGAGAAAGCCACGGCCCGGACGGGCTTGGCGAGACCTGTGGATGCCCCAGCGGAGTTAGCACTGCGTCTTGGTACGAGGTAGGTACCTGTTGCCAAAATGCAGCGCCTTTCAGCGCAGGCAGCTTCGCGTTCGCTTCCAAAAGGGGCAGGGGGACTCACCAGGGAGGGAGTGAAGTATCCTCCCGGTATCGTTGTTGAAGACGTAGATGGATCCGTTCTGATGCCCGCTGGCCGTGTACATGCCGTCTCTGCTGAGGTCGACGCACATGCCAAAGCTCCCGGAGCCGGCGCTTCCCGTCTCGTACTCCCGAATCTTGGACTTGCCCTGGCCTGCCACGTCCCACACGTTGATCCTCCCGTCGTTGGTCGTCGCCGCGAGGTAGCCTCCGTCCTCACTGAGGGCGATGGCCCATACCTCGCCAGGCTTGACGGTAGGCCCCGTGATCTCGCCGCCGCTCGCCCACTCGCCCGTCTCCTTGTTCAGCTCCCAGATCTTGACCTCGCCGCCGAAGCCCGCGCTGGCGGCGTAGAGGCCATCCCTAGAGGTGCAGATGTGGTGGCAGCCGAGCTTGTGGGCGTCGGGGAGGGTCTGCTTGAGGGGGAACGAGGGATCGAAGGTGTCGTGCACGTGGAGCGACGAGGAGCCGCTCGCCGAGAGCAGTGTCCTTTTCGATGCTGCCACGGAGAAAATATCCGTGATGTGGGCTGTGTGTGAGGCAGTCACCAGTCAGAGAAGGGTCTATTCATTCTTCTGAGGGTTCATGTTCTCGGGGACGGCCAAAGCTGAGCTCGGCTTGGAGTGCAGGTTCGCAGGGCGAGTGGGGGTGTGGAAGCTAACCGTCGTCCACTGTATGTGTCGTCAAATATTGTTTTGACTGGAATTGCAGCTCGATTAGCTCGCGATCGGTATGCAAAGCTCTATTCAGGGGCTCACCATGGTGCATGCGTTACGACGAGGTCGGGCGCATTGATGTGTCGGTGCGTGTGATGATGATGCTTGATCAACAAAGTGAAGCTGCGCTCGAAAATGTGGGGGCCTCCAGCTGCGACGTCATGGCGAGCGGCTCGACTTCCTCCTCTCTCTTGTTTTCTCATACACTCTACTCGGTCTCAACCTCAACGAGGGCACGCCAATCAAGGAGTTCAATCATACTGGATGCTTGATTGAAATGGCGAATAATCCAAGATCTTGATTTCCAAAAAAAATAAAATAAAATAAATAAATAAAAATAAATAAAAAAAAGGAACAATTCACTGGACCACTCCTCCGGTAGCAAGCTATGCACAGGTGCCTAGCAAGCCGAGAGATGGGGCATACGCCCCGGATTGAGTAGTCTTCAACATGCATTGCGCCCCGACTTCTTTCTCATGATTCGTATTTTCTTTTTGCAATAAGCAAGACGTGGCCAGACCAGACCAAACACCGGTGGTATGCATGACCTCTATGTCAGATCGTGATGGAGATATCGTCTCTTCTTCCCAGACTCGGTCTAGTTAGCCCGGGGACCTTCTTTCCTCTGCCCTGTCCTCGACTCTCAAAACGGGCTGTTCGACGGGTAGTCCTGGCGCCATATCCTCCTCATATCTGCGTCAAGAGAGAACGTGTCAGCTGCTTCCATATCATCCATTGGGAGGTGTACCCCTGGGAAGGAAAAGCCCTACCCTCGAGGCAATTTTGGCACAGCCTGTGTGTCCTCTTGGTTTCTCCGCAGCCAGGGCACTTGCAAAGATGGTTGACATCCTTGAGCGCCTTTCCGGCCATCTGCCTGTGCCTCTTCTTGGAGTGCGACACCTTGTTCTTGGGGACGGCGCGCAAGACGGACTCCCAGATGTCGCCGAGCAGGCCAGGGAGGTTGAGGCTGACTCCGGGAACTGCGATGGAGAGCGAAGGGAGGAAGGGCACGATGAATCGTCTGGTCTGGAAGGAGAAGGGCATGGATAGCCGGGGGAGGAAGCTGGCTGAGATGGCGGCCATGATGGAGGAGAGTGATGCGATCGATGTGTAGGTACAGGTAATGATCGAGATGGTGAATAAGGTACTATTCCGATATTGATTTATTTCATCGGCCTCGTTCGCTGTGCACGAAGAATGTCGGCGCAATATATTGCAGCGGCGTGATCGCTCGTTGCTGTTTTGCTCGCTGTCGCTGTCGGTCTCGTCGCAGGGCGTTGCTCGTCTGCTCGCCGCTCCGTGTGCGCGAATCGATTGATGGATCGAATCAAGTGATTTGATGGATACAGAAAATCGGCTCGAAGTTGCCATCGATTCTGCTCAGCCTCGCCATTGCAGCCGCGAGCCTTGCGCGTCGAAACTGGGCCTTGCGGCCAATCACACGCCGCCGTCGCCAAGGGTCCCCACCAAACACAGATCAGCCAATCATGAGCGCCCGTTACTCTGCACCCGGCCCCTTCCAACCTTGCCTGGCGTGCTCCTTCCCCCTTTCCCTGGGGCAGAGTCCCAAGAGCGGCGGCCCCTGCTCCTTCCCCCCGAAATTGTCTGGCTAATCGGGAAAGACACGACTTACCACGCCGTCCAGGAGCGAGCAGGAGCGACTCGAGCCACGCAACAAGGCCCGTCCAAGGAGGCCCCCAAAGTCTCTCCTTCTCAGCGCATGCATTTGATCCATCCATCTTAGAGTGGCCATCCCATCATCCGTCTTCTTCTTCTTCTTCTTTGATTCCAACCTTCGCAGCCATCTCTCTTTTTAATACTACAACTCCCTTTCTACTACACGCTCTCTCTCTTTCACACACTCTCTCGCGAACTCTCACGCTCTCTCTCTCTCGCGCTCGCGGATCAATTTTCTCCTTTCTTGGAATAGGGAACACTTCCACAGTTTCCCTTCGCTCTTCACGCATCCATCTCTTCGGACCCCAGATTCCCCCCCCCTCCCCAATCTACCTACCGTAGCCGACCTCATCTCATTGTCAGCACAATGGCTGCCATGGCCCCCCCAGCGACCATCACCCCCGCGAGCCACGTCGGTTTCGACAGCATCACGTCCCAGATCGAGCGCAAGCAGTTGAAGCGCGGTTTCCAGTTCAACGTCATCTGCGTCGGTAAGTCAATGCGCGCGTCTTCGCCCGTGCCGCTGACACGCTTTGTTGATCACTTGTTGCATCACCGTGGCTGACCGGGTTCATTTCACAACACAGGCCAGACTGGTTTGGGAAAGTCCACCCTCATCAACACCATTTTCGCGTCCCACCTCATCGACTCAAAGGGTCGCCTGCAGCCCGATGAGCCCGTTCGTCAAACCACCGAGATCCAGGGAGTCTCGCACCTCATCGAGGAGAATGGTGTTCGATTGAGGCTCAACATTGTCGACACACCGGGATACGGCGACCTTGTTAACAACGACCGCTGCTGGGACCCCATCGTCAAGTACATTAAGGATCAGCACTCCGCATACCTGCGGCGAGAGCTCACAGCCCAGCGAGAGCGATACATCCCCGACACCCGTATCCACTGCTGCCTGTTCTTCATTCAGCCCTCCGGACACTCCCTCAAGCCCATTGACATTGTCGTCTTGAAGAAGCTTTCAGACGTCGTCAACGTTGTTCCCGTCATCGCCAAGTCGGACACCCTGACCAGCGAGGAGCGACTGCAGTTCAAGGAGCGTATCAAGGCCGAGTTCGCCTTCCACAACCTCAAGATGTTCCCCTACGACAACGATGAGTACGACGAGGAGGAGCGGGCTCTCAACCAGCAGATCAAGGTACGTGGACCCTTGGGCCCTTGAAGTCCCGGAAAATCCAGTGGCCCGCGCTCACAAAGCATTCCCAGAACTTGGTCCCCTTCGCCATTGTCGGCTCGGAGAAGGACATCATCATCAACGGCAAGGCCGTCCGTGGTCGCCAGAACCGATGGGGCGTGATCAATGTCGAGGATGAGGCGCACTGCGAGTTCATCTCACTCCGGAATTTCCTCATGCGAACCCACCTGCAGGAGATGATCGAGACGACCTCCCAGATCCACTACGAGACGTTCCGTGCGAAACAGCTGCTGGCCCTCAAGGAGAGCAGCGCACACGGCCCCGGCGGAGGTGCGAGCAGACCCATCAGCCCGGCTGCTGATCGCGAGATGAGCCGGGGCTCCCAGAGACTGGGCTTGAACGGCTACTAAGCCCCCCCCCGCGTTGCACCCTATATATGGCTGGCAGGGACCAGTGACGTCTTGAGACGACAAGGCACCTTTCGCTATTCATTTAATGACCTTTACATCTCTTGACGGTTTCATGTGTGCAACAGTGGGCCGTCGACAGGCAACAGCTCCAACGGGGCAAATGGAAACATCAAGCGCGCGAGGGCGGCAGACCTGCGGCGGGCGGCGGTAGTGGGCCCCTTGGGGAAAATGGAAGCTGGATGCCATCTATGGTCGTGATTGGGTCATCCGGCAGAGTCTCCCCGCGACTGCTATCTGTGAAGCCACTGGCATGAAGATGGTCCCGGCCCTTCTATACGCTTTTGCTTTGTTTTTCTAGTTGTATTACCGGAGCTTATCCACCCTTTCTACGCTTTAATCCAAACTCCTACCTCTCAGTTGCAAAATAATACCATGGATGACTCTTTGCTCTCGAGACCGCTGCAGATGGGAAAATGTGCCACTTTCTCGGTGATTGTCCTTCACCCTCCTTCATCTGTGTGGCAGAGGAAGGTTGTCGTCGATGCTGTTTGGGAATGCAGCTCCTCGGCCGGTACTATCCACGCGGAGCATCATCATACTCGCTGGCGCTTCGTCCTCCCGAATGGCAAGTGAGCCACATCGCGTTTTGTCGTCTTTCCGTGCCCCATCCCAGGCCTCCCGTAGACCGTCATGCCATCTCAGGTTGGAAGAGCCGGCAGCATCGTTTCCTTTTCTTGGAACTCTACTCCAGAGGCCCGTAGGGCCTGTAGATGAACTCCTCCAGCTCCTGGTACGCCTTCTCCAAGTCGTCGTTGACGATGATGATGTCGTGGACGCCGGGCGTCTTTGCGAACGCGAGCTCGTTGGCGGCCTGGGCCATCCTGGACGCGATGCTCTCCTCCTTCTCGGTGCCCCTTCCGCGCAGGCGGGCCTCGAGCTGCTCGACCGATGGCGGGGCGATGAAGACGTATCGCGCGGCGATGCTGGACTGCTTGATCTGCTTGACTCCCTGCGGCGTGGGTCAGTACGGGAATCCTCTTTGTGTGGATTCTATCTGCGTCGTCTGCTCCGCCAGTCCCGTCCACGAGTCCACATCATCTCGCTTTGCGGGGTTTCGGGATCTTGCTCGTAAGGGTTTTTTTTTTCCGACGTACCTCCATCTCGATGTCGAGGATGACGACGCGGCCCTTGCTCGTCTGCTCCTCGATGGTCATCTTGCTCGTGCCGTAGCGGTTCGCGCCGTACTTGGCGTGCTCGACGAAGCCGTCCTCGCCGATGAGCCGCTCGAAGTCGGCCATGGGGACGAAGTGGTAGTGCACGCCATGCTCCTCGCCGGGCCGCGGGCCGCGGGTGGTGTGCGAGACGGAGAGGGCGAAGGCGTCGGGGTGGCGCTGGAAGAGGAGGTTGTAGAGGGTGCCCTTGCCGACGCCGGAGGGGCCGGAGATGACGATGGGTCTGCGGTCGGACGGTGCTGCGGCGGCGGAGGGGAAGGGGGGGGAGGGGCGAGTCAGCGACGGCGGTGGTTCCTTTACTGTGGACGCGCAATGGGGGGAGAAGAAGAAGAAGAAGAAGAAGAGGGAAGCGCGAAATCATAGGAACGGGGGATGCCATCCCCGCGCCGGAGCGAGTGTCCAGGCCCCCGCAATGTTGTAGCAGCAGCAGCAGCAGCAGCGCGGGGATGCGGGGAGCTGGAAGGCAAGGCGAGGATGGGTTGGGTCGGGGGGGGGAGAGCTGGGGCTCTTACAGGAAGCCATGGTCGAGGTGAGGCGGAGGCGAGCGCTGTGCGAGATGATGCGCGTCCGGGCGAAGCGGAGTGAGGCTATCGACGAGGATGTGCCGGCGAGGCGGAGAGGCATCTACGAGTAGTAGAAGTAGTACTCCGTAGTACTGTACGGCGTATAGGTACTGTACTCGGTCGTGGAAGACGGTGGGAGGCGGGGGGGAGGAAGATGCGCGGGGAGGATCGGCGAAAGGGGGGGGGGGGGGGGGGGGGG
>NQYQ01000003.1:200474-223615 GCA_003055925.1 Escovopsis sp. Ae720 | reverse complement strand
GGGGGGGGTGGTGCGGGGGAGGGAGAGGGCGCGGAAGGGAGACGACGAAGGGCCGGAGCCAGGGCGGCGACCAGCACCTACTGAGTAGACGAAAAGGAGGGAGTACTGAGGATATATTGATGGACTGATTGATGATTTGAAGTCGATCGTGGGAGCTAAACAATTTCTCGAATGCTTCAATCCATCAACCCATCTATCCGGCATCCATTGATCCATTGATCCATTGATCCATCCGTCCGTGATCCATCGTTGAGCTCGAAAATTGCGATACTGCCGGACCCGTTTGCGGCGATTGGAGGCGGCTGGACAGGAAGGGCAGGCGGTCAGAGGCTGATCAGGCACGGGCCAATGAGAGCGTGGAGGACATGCCGATGGTGGGGCGGGGGCAGGGATCGCCAAATTGGCTGCAAAAGTCCCACGTCGGGCCTGTTTCAGGGTAGCTGGTGGGCACTCTGTTTGAAGCCGTGACCGTTGCAACTTCAACCTTGTTCAATTGCGGCGCAACGAGATGATGGAGCGCCTGGTCGGCCGCTCCGCCCCTGAAGAGGATAATGTGCTCCGAGCGTCCTGGGGTCATGCAAATTTAATCTACTCCGTACATACATTAGTACTCTCCGTGCCTGCATGTACTCGTACTCGTACCGGTATGACTCGTCCATAGTACCGGTACGAGTACGAAAGGGTACTACCTGTACTCGTACGCACAAGTTGAATCGAATACGGAGTATTAGCACCTACTATCTCGCCTGTTATGACCTGTATCTGTAGTACCTAGTACATTTCATACGCGAAACCGGAATACAGGTCCGTAGTACGGAGTATCAATCAATGTACATGTATCATACGAGTCGAACGAGTACCTGTCCCCCGTACTCAATTTCCAAGGACAGACGAACTCGGCAAGTGTCTCGTTCGAGTGTCTACCATGATAAAGGTCGTCTCCGTCCTTCATGGCCAGAACGAATCGTCTGACGCGGGACTTATTGATGTATGAGCATACGAAGCCCGTATTCTCTTTTGGAAGAGATTTGCATCTAGGCGGCGGAAAATTGGATCCCCTGGTGATGGTAATGTCGTCACGGTCATTTGCAGGTCATCGCTGCGCCTGCTTACTCCCGCTAGTAACTTGAGTACGAGGTACGGAGGACGGAGTAGTCCGTACGGAGAGATTAGTACTAGTACCTGTAGTAGAGGTAGGTAGTAGTAGTAGGTGGTAGTAGTCGGTACGAGTACGAGTACGACCTGTACGAGGTGCGGACTCGAGTCATCAATCATCTCCCTGCAGAAGTTCGGAGCAGCAGATCAATGGATCAGTGATCAATTCAAGTGTCAGGATGTACGGAGTACGGAGTACCTGTGCCTTCCATCATCTTCAACGAAGGGTTACGGAAAACTGAGTGCATGTGGAAAGGTAGGACAGGTCTTTCCATTGATGGATCAATGGATGGGACCCGGGAGGTACAGGTAGGTCCTGATCAACGGTCTCGGTACGGGCTTGCGGAGACGCCCGAATCCTCGAGATTGTGATACCTGTACTCCGTACGGAGTACGGATAATCGGGAAGAGCAGGTCGATGATGAGACGCGCCCTGACGACTTCTCGTATGGGATCACAGACCCGAGAAAATCGAGTGACCATTCCAGGATCGATCTCCGCCTCACCTGTCACTGACAGGACCCAGGAAGAGTGGCGGTGACGCCTTTGTTTGGTCAAAAATGCTCCGTCCCTGACGCCTCGCCGGTCGTACTTTCCCTTGGCCGCCGCGCTAGCACCTGCACCCCTGGCGGCTTGGCTTCCAGGCACGCTTCTCCGACTGGAAGGGACGGCGGATGGTTCGCAACTTCTCTGGGTCCCGCCCACCTCGAACGGGAAAGAGCTGCCGCTGCCGCTCTAGCGCTCCCGCGCGCTCTCTCCTCCTGCCTGGGACACGATGGGGACTCGATGGGACTCGACAGGGCCAATTTGCCATGATTCCAGGTCGCAGCTACCCTCCCTAGCATAGTACGAGTACGAGCAGCCTGCCTTCAACGATTGCACAGGCTTGCAAGTGCACCTTGCAAAAGTGCACCTTGCAAGTCGCACAGGGCTGTTCCTTCCTTCCTTTCCATGGCCACGGGGTACATGAGGTAGTCTTCACCCTCGCTCTTTCTGGCAGTGTCTTTGGACTTCTCCCCCTCTCCTTCCTTTGCCTCCTCCTCCTCCTCCTCCTCTTTATCTGTTTTCTCTCCCCCACCCCTTTTCCTCTCCCCCCCCCCCTCTTCTCCCCCCTTCACCTTCACTTTCCTGCATCTGCCTTTGTCTCCCACGCTCCTTTTCTCGTGCATTTCTCGCTTCGCTTCTACACTCGTTCTGTTTTGTTCGCTTCCCACGCGGCTCCCCCTGTCGAGAAGGCGTCTTCAGCTTCTCTCGTCCTCTCCTTTTTTTTTTCCCGCCGTCGATTTTACTGTGCCAGCCAGTTCCCTCGGCTGTCCTTTCCATTCGTTTGCCTTTGCTTTTTGCGAAGCCACATCTTTGCCTT
This sequence comes from Escovopsis sp. Ae720, assembly GCA_003055925.1. Lineage (NCBI taxonomy): Eukaryota > Fungi > Ascomycota > Sordariomycetes > Hypocreales > Hypocreaceae > Escovopsis > Escovopsis sp. Ae720. Next base: position 221,097 of record NQYQ01000003.1, on the reverse strand, counting down.
ATCCGGACCGCGCTCGTTGATCCTTCGCCTTGCCTCCGCGACCCAGTCGATTCTAGCCTGGGGTGCTTTGCAGTGTACATCGCCTCGGACGATACTTTACCCCATCAGGGTCTCAAGCAACATTCTCAATTCCCGACGCCTTTCCTCAATCATGCTTGTGAGTCACATTCTTCTTCGCAAAATGAGTAATGAGGCCGGACAGGGGGATCATGTGTGCTGAAGACAACCGGCAACAACTGCTGCTCTGGCTGCTCGATCCGCCGCACTTGATTCATCTGCCCACTCGCGAATTCGCACCAACCCTCCGCCGTCTTGCCTGTCGATTCGATTCTAATCTTGTCCCGTCAGATGCAAACTGCCCTCGTGGCCCTCGCCGCCACTGCCGTCAGCGCCGTCAAGCCCCTCAAGCTCCAGGGGACCGACTTCGTTGATCAACATGGCAACAAGTTCCAGATCGTCGGCGCCGCGTACCAGCCGGGCGGCTCTTCAGGTTACGATCCCGAGAAAGGAAAGGATCCTCTGAGCGACCCCGATACCTGCATGCGAGATGCGGCCCTGATGCAGATCCTGGGTATGAACACGATCCGCGTCTACAACCTCGACCCCAATGCCAATCACGACGAGTGCGCCAGTATCTTCAACGCCGCTGGCATGTACATGATCCTCGACGTCAACTCCCCTCTCGTCGGCGAGGCCCTTTCCTCCTACCAGCCGTGGACCAGCTACTACACGGCGTACGTGGAGCGCACGTTCGCCATTGTCGAGGCCTTCAAGAACTACCCCAACACCCTCATGTTCTTCATGGGCAACGAGGTCATCAACGACATCGACTCGGCAAAGGACGTTCCCCCTTACCTGCGAGCTGTCACCCGAGACATCAAGACATACATCAAGAACCACTCCTCCCGATCCATCCCTGTCGGCTACTCTGCTGCTGACGTCCGCGAGGTCTTGTGGGACACCTGGAACTACATGCAGTGCACTGACAACGGCAAGGCCGACGACCTGAGCCGCGCGGATGTCTTCGCCATCAACTCTTACAGCTGGTGCGGCCCCGACGCCACCTACAAGACCTCCTCCTACGACGTCTTGACCGAGGGATTCTCCAACTCATCGGTCCCTGTCTTCTTCAGCGAGTTCGGCTGCAATACGCCCGCGCCCCGCTACTGGAACGAGATCCAGGCCATCTACGGCGACGAAATGACCCACTCCTTTGACGGCGCCGTTGCCTACGAGTGGACCGAAGAGGACAACCACTACGGCCTGGTGGAAATTGTGGACGGCACTCTGCAGATCATGGGTGACTTCAACCGACTCAAGGCCCAGTTCGCCAAGGTCGACTGGAAGTCGGTCCAGTCCCAGGCCGCCGACAAGAACAGCCCCGCCCCTCCCAAGTGCTCCTCGGGGCTCATTCAGGAGGACGGCTTCAACAACAACTTCACCCTCCCAGTGCCTCCCCCCGGAACCCAGACCCTCATCGACAACGGCATTAAGAACGCGCCCAGCGGCAAGCTCGTCAAGATCTCCGACTGGAGCGTGAAGCTGCCCGTCAAGGACTCGGACGGCAACGACATGAAGGACCTCAAGGTCGTCCCTCTGTCCGACGACGAGAACAACGTGATTGGCAAGAACCAGGCCGACACGGGCTCCGTCAACAACAGCACTAGCTCGGACTCCCCCAACAAGGACGTCTCCAAGGGCACCGACTCTGGCAGCAGCAACTCGACGAAGGCGTCCAGCGCCAGTGCCATGACGTCGCCCGTCGCGTGGGCCATGGCCCTGCCCTTGTTTGCTCTGTTCCTGGCTTAGAGCCTGACATGAGCAGAGAGAGACTTGGAGCGGGGGAAGGGGGGAATGAAGGGATGGCGGGGAAGACATTGAAGTCCAAGTCTGTGGAAAGTAAATCTTTTAATGTTTATATGTTGATGTGGCCGTGGCGGCAGGAGAAGGCAAAGGAAATATGATGTTGCTTCCGAGCAGATGAGACCAGATGTCTGTCCCCCTTCTCCTTGTGTTCCCCCCCCTCTCTTTCCCCCTTTTCTCTCCCTTTTCGCCGACTTGATTGAAACGTTACGTAGATAAACCCCGAATCCACTGAGCCACGCGATGATGGTCCTGCTATTTTGTTTTCCCGAGCTGCTCCGACGAGGAAGAAGGAAGCGGGGAAAGGGAAGGAGAATATGCCAATTGCTAGGAGGTAGTTGCCAAGTTGCCATTGCCCAAAAGGCCCAAAAGATGATATGGAAAAGAAAAACAACAGTGAGAGCCACAGGGCAAAAAAAAGAAAAGAAGAAGAGAAACTTTGAAAATGCCAGTGCCAATGCCAATGCCCGTGTCAGTGATACATGCCAAGATCCACTACCAATGCTGGAACCGAAACCAAAACCGAAACCGATGCCGTTGCCGTTGCCGTTGCCGATGCCGATGCCGTTGCCGATGCCGTTGCCGTTGCCGCTGCCACTGCCGCTGCCAATGGGAATGCCTGACGACATGGCCTCCGAGACTTGGGAAACGGCGGGAGCTGCATCTCCGCACCCGTGTCTTCAATGTGTGACGTGCGGGAAGGGCAAACAGGGCCCTTGTCAGACCGGGGAGAGCGGGGGCCAGCCCGGCCGAGACAAACGGATGGACAGCTGAGTTTGAGGCTGAAAGAGAGCCGAGAAGAAAAAGCAAAGAAGAGGCAAGAACAAGAACGGAGGCGAGGAAGGGAAGAGAGTAGACGACGGAGACGATGCCGCGGAGAGAGAGAGCGCCCCGATGGAAGCAACAAAAGCTCTTGCAATCCTCTCCAGGGTTGTCGCTGGGCAGTGCCAGCAAGCACTAGGTACTATTCCTCCATGGTAGTCCCTCAATTCCGCAGCGCTCGTCGTCGCTCGCCGCGCAGGGCCTCAGCAGGGCATAGGGATGAGAGGCGGCCAAGTGAGGAGGAGGCCAGGCCTAGGAGAGGCTGCTTCTGGCCTCCTGGTCGCCTGACTTACCTTCCATCCCATGGCCCTCGGAGTCCGTTGACGTGACGAGACTGGAGCAAGACGGGTTGGTCTCGCAGGGGAGGCAGTAGTCGTGGTTTCCAAAGTCGGCGGCCTTGCAGCAGCCGGTGCAGCACTCGTCGACTAGAGGCGAGAGGTCGACTCGAGCCATTGTGGCGGGCTTGCAGGCGGTAGGGAGTGGGCGGGCGAAGTGAGACTGTTTGCTCGCCGTCGCTTGAGGCTTCTGAATCGCACTTTTGGCCCGTCGATGGTGGGGGTTGAGGCAGGTCGATCTCAGGATGTAAGAGGGAGATTCTTTTGGTGAGTTTTTCTGGGTGCGATTGGCTTCTTGATGGAGGAGAGATTTGGCGACGTCTGTGTAAGAAGTCGTTCCACTGCAGGCCTCCAATTCTGGATGGCGATTCGTCCGCCGGCCGGGGGGGGGGTATGTTGGAGAAGAATGCAAGATCTGCCTGTTTGAGATCCAGATTTCGGGGGGGCCGCAAGGAGAAAAAGGGGGTCCGAGATGGGGCGTTTCGACTAGAGTATGTAAGATGCGGTTTCGAGTTGGACGAAAGCGCGTGTGCGCCGGCTTGTGGATGACCGGCAGGGACGGGGACCCGGCAATTTGTAAGATTGCTACTAGCCGGCGATGATGGCAGCAAACGAGAAAGACGGCAATTGAAAATGTGACGGCACGGGTGGTTCGCTCTGTTGTAGGTTGTGGCTAATGCTGTCTGAGAGTCGATAGGTGGTGTATGGTTACGAAGGCAGACGGGGACGGACGGACGGACGGATGTGCAAATGTGTGGATGGGTGGGTGGGATGATGGATGGACGGGAGAGAATAGGATTGATGTGATGTTGGAAAAGATCAACGGGTAGGTTGATATACCATCAGCAGGCGATGATAGGTAGGCACTCAAGGTTGCTCGCAGATGGGGGAAGAGAGAGAGAAAAGATGGGGCCGATGGAGATTGATGTCTTATTCGAAGGGAGATGAGGAGGGGGAGGGGGAAGGCATCGGAAGGCGGAAGATGGGAATCAGTGGTTCCAACGGGATGGATGGATGGATGGATGGATGGATGGAGAAAAGACGAGTCGGGTCGATGGGCCGGCAGCCGTTGGCACGGGTTCCCACTGTTCGTGCAGGAGGTACGGCTACCCCCAGCCTGGTGGTGGTCGGAGTCGGGATGAACGTGTCTGGCGGAATCTGCTCGAAGGCCCGGGACGAGTCGATTGGCGGCAGCGCTGCATGCACGCAGGCGAGGAGGGAGGGGGACTGGATCAATGAGGCTGGCGGCGGCGGTCCGTTCGTGGGCCGGGAGGCGGGCGATATCTCGGAGACTTGGAGGAGGTGGTAAGTATCGTACCATTCAAGCACCAGTGCAGTAGTACGGAGTAATACTCCGTAGTAGTAGTAGTAGGTAGATGTGGAAGCAGGATGCAGGCGGGAAGGATTGCTTGCTGATGCCGGGCGGACTGCAAGGGCAGGAAGAACATACTCCGTATATGTACATACGAGTGCTATGAGTATAGTAGTAGTACGGACCTGACTCGTACTCATAATCAGAATGGACATGAGCGATTGCGATCCATGAATATCGAGGGCCAGAGAGGCGACGGCGATGCGGTTGCTCTGCGCGGCAGGACGGGGAAAGCGGGTGGTGGTCGTGGGAGGTTCCGTGTCGACTTGCATCCGCCTAAGGCCCGGTGACGTCAAACTTGTCGGGGGAGGCTTCTGTGCCCTGAGCTTGTGTCTCGCTCGCCTCATCTTGCGCTCGAACGAGCCTGGAGCGGATTCGAATCCATGATGATGATGATGATGATGATGGAGATGATGCTTCGAATCTGGCTCTGTGGCATATGGATTTCTTCTCTCCCATCAATTAATTCATTCCTCTTTTTGTGCCTTCTCAGTAGGGCTTCAAGCTCTTTCCCGACATCCTCGCCTCGATCCATCCGGCGGAAAGAGCGCGCCACGACTTGATCAATCTATCTCTCTATCCATTCCTTCCATCCTCGGAGTCCCTCCAACAAGGCAGGCACCCCGAGTATGCTGCCACAATCCCACCTTCCCACCTTCCCACCTTCCCACCTTCTCACCTTCCCACCTCCCCAAGTTGCCCGGACCTGGACACGCCTCCTCGCGCCCCCACGAACGGCCCCCTGGTCTACTACTACTAGGTACTCCGTACTAGAGTCAGGTCCTGCCCTCGATCCGGCCCTGTTGACTCAGCCATGACTGGATGCGCGTCTCGAGGTCCTTCCATCTTCAAGTGAAAACCGACTCGTATCATCAATCAAATCGATGTACATATATACGGAATAGGTAGTAGTACCTGTACTGTAGTAGAGGTAGTAGTAGTAGTCACTGGTAGTAGAAGTATTGATCTGTAGTATGGAACAGTGTACAGTGCGAACAGCCAAGGTTCGGGTTTGCTGAAGCCTCGCAAGGCACAGAGGACGGAGTGTGCTCCGTACATACGAGTAGCTCGCCTTGCTAATGCACGAAGCACAGCCGGTCACCACAAGGCACTCCCTCCACCCCGCTGCCAACGGCGATTCGGAAGGAGCACATGAGGTGCTGACTCCTGAGGTGTCGTGACAGGCCAGAGATTCCACCCGGCAAAACCTCAGCCGTCACGTGCCCTCCGCAGGATCCGCCTCTGCCCTGACAACCGGATACTACTACTCCGTACGCCTCTCCAACTTCAGTACAGGTAGTACTTAGTACTCCGTACTTACCCGTAGTACTCCGTAGGAATGGAATGCTAGATGTAGGCATCCATGCGAGGAGAGAAGCCAACGATGACGACTAATATCTCCTGCTCCAGCAAACAGTATCAACATCAGAAGTAGACCATTGCATATCCGTAACATTGACGGCCCTTGATAAGGCCTCCACCGCATCCAGCTCTGGGCACGTCCACGTCGCACAGAGACATCTACACTCCCTACAAATGATACAGACGTTGCATCCAGATGAAAAACGGTCACCTGTGCCCATCCACCAGGCCCCCAGGATCAACGGTCCATAACATCAAGCGGTTCATTATCATATTTCTTTTGGTCATCCATCATCTTCTTGCCCCAGTCCCAGATCCATTCTGTGACACCTCCTACAGGTATGCATCCTGCCACCTGCATGGCTTCCCCTCTTATACACAAAACTGTCCCAGCCTTGTCCTGCTGGCTCGCCCTCCCGAAGGGACCGAGATGAATGTCGATGGGGAGAGTGAGAAAAAAAACAAAAGGAAGGGAACAATTCCATCGGGCCCCGTCCCACTCCGTCTAGATCGCAAAATACACAAGAATGCACAGTCCAACTATGCCCTGCCATCGCTTCTCCATCCCACTCATACCTTGATGCCTCCCGCCTTGGTATGCTGCCCCCCCCCTTTCCATCCTTCCACCTTTGGAATGCTTCTAAGCTCTGAACTCCTGGACGTTGCTGCTCTCCCACTTGCCGGGGATGAGCGCTAGGGGAACGATACCCGAGACGTGCATCTCAGGGCCAAAGATCTTGGCGTTGAGTCCGAGCTCCTGCGTCGCGGCCTTCATGTTCTTCAGGCCCTCCTGGTAGTTGGGGCCGGCACGACGCACCCAGATCTGGACGTTGTGCTCGATGAGCTGGGTGGCGTAGTCCCGCAGCGCGCGAATGACGCCCTTGAACGTGCTGGCGACGTTGGTGAAGTTGGCGATACCGCCGCCGATGAAGAGGACCTTGCCCTTGTCGCTCATCGGGGCGCGCAGCATGAGGTCCAGCACCGTGCGGGCGTAGTGGTACGTCTGAGACTCGGTGGGGGCGCCAGAGTACTCTCCGTAGTTGGCCAGCTCGTCAGCGAAGCCAGAAGAGGCAATGGCATCGGCGTAGACGACCGAGGCACCACCTCCGGCAACCAGGGTCCAGATGCGACCCCAGGGGTTGAGGACGGTGAGCTTGAGAGAGGCACCCGTCTTGGCGTCGAGGTCGGCAATGTACGCCTCCTCCTTGCTCAGCTCACGGCCGAAGGGAGCGGGGAACTCCATTGGGGGGCCGGCATCGATGCTGACCTTGTCGCCGGTGGCGATATTGGTGAGGCCCAGGGCGGCGGGCGATCGGGCAACGGCCCACTTGACACCGCACTCGAAGTCGGCGGTCTGGTCCAGCTTGGCAGCGAGGTCGAGGAAGTGGACCTCGGCGGAGGTCTTGTCCTCGTTGGGGATGACGACCAAGGGGTTGATCTCAAGGTAGGTGAACTGGCAGTCGACGTAGACGGCGTACAACCGGGTGATGAAGTCGACGAGGACATTGTGAACACCCTTGGGGACGTTCTTGAGGAGGACGGAGGCAATCTCGTCGTTGGAGGGGTACTCGGAGAGATCGACGGGGATCAGGAGCTTCTGGGCCTTGGCGTCGACATCGCCGACGTCAACACCACCCTCGTGGGTGAAGAGAATCCAGTCGCCCTAGAAGTGAGGAAACGCACGATCAGAAACGGGCCAAGAGAGACGGGGAGAGACACAAAGAGGCCGCAAGAAGATCAGAAGCGGGAGAAGCGGCAGAAAGAGCAGCTGTCACTCCACAAAGCACGAGGGGGAGAGGAATCGGACGTGCCACTCACATCGCGAACGGAGTTGATGTTGATGTAGTACTCTGTGTCCTGGGGATGGGGGACAAAAGGTTCGACGAGGAATTGCCTCAAGACACCGGTTGTGTGCTCGACCTTCTGCTCCTTGCCAGCTCGCTCAGCGACCCAGGCCTTGGCCTCGGGCCAGGTCTTGTTCAAGGCCAGGAGACCACTCTTTCCTCGGCGCTTGATGAGCTGATCGGGCTTCGCGACGAACTTGGCGCCGGACTGGAGCAGCCAAGGGTAGGTGACCTCGGCCTGGTTGAGGACGTCCTCGACCTTGGCATCCTCGGGGAAGTGCAACGAGGCCAGTCTGGGAGGAGCGTTGTGGGTGGTGGGCGCGGGAAGGGGGCTCGGCTTGATGGTGGGAGCACGAGTGAGGTGGTAGTTGAGGATGGCCTTGCCATCGGCCTCGAGGATCGACTTGGCAGACATTATGGGTAGAGCTCTGAGGATGAAGAGACGGAGGGGATGATGCAGGCGTCGATGTCTCTAGTAACGTTTGGAGTCTTGGAACTCCTTGCTCACGTCAGTAAAGATGGACAAGAGAATCAGAGAGAGCTTTCAGCAGCAGACGGCAGAGACTAGACCGGCAACGACGGAAGAGGTCATGAAGTAGGAAAGAATGGACGGACGGTTAGGGAGTAGGAATAGGCGGCAATTGTGAAGGTGTCGTAAGTCCAGGGTCATGTCAGAAGGAAGGGAGGGAGGAGGAGGGGGGGGGGGTCCCTAACGGCGGGGGGGGGGCATTGGTGATTTATTCAACATACCGATTGGGTCAGATTGGGAGGGACAGCAACGACAGATCACGAAGTTGGATTTGTCGATTGCTGGCAATTGGAGAGGAGAATATACGAGCACAGAAGCGCAAGGGGAGAGAGGCAGGGAGATCGTGAAGATGGAACGGAATGGACAAAGTCAGGTAGATGAATGGGAAATCAGCGAAGGAAAGACGAGGATGACTTGCAGCCTCCAGCTCTTGCCAAAATTTGGGCGGCGAGTCGAAGCCCCACGGCGCAGGTCGGAGCGGGAGGGGGGAAGGAGCAACTTGAGGTCTGGGCTCGTCGCAATGAGGTATCGGGTACCTCTCAGGACTAGGAGTGGGAAGAACAACCTGTGGAAGCTGCGACGCACGCAGACCTTTTGCGAGGGGTCGCTAGTACGAGTACGAGTAGACCTGTCAGGCCACACTTCGTACCTGTACGAGTACATACTACCTGTACTCGTACATCAATGTCGCACTACTAGCCCGTGTGCCAGGCGCGCGGAGGGGCTGCAGGCATCGCCGGCACAGGGCGGCCAGGTCGTTGGATCTGGGGCGATCGAGGTATCCGATACCTTGGATTCGTGCCGGCACCTGCCAAGCAACTCCCTGCGCAGTGCCAATAACGAAGACGAGCAGGATCCAGATGGGCTCTGGAGGAGTCGGGCCAGCACTGGAATTGTGCAGCCGCCCTCAGATGGATCCGAGGAGGCTGCGAATCAGGACGGAGTAGTAGTACTGAGTACTACAAAGTCTAGTACTACTAGTACTACTCCGTACCTGAGACCGATTCCTCCGATCCTCGCTGCTACTGGAAGGTACGAGTACGAGTACGAGTCGTAATGGAACTTCAATTGAGGATCCTGACGCCAAAAGCTTTGGGGCGATGTTCGGAGGGCGGCCGGATGCGAACCTTGAAGTTCCAGTCCTCCCTCTACTTGCCCGGTACGACGCCCCACTAGAGTTAACCGTATCGGTGATAGACGGTGGTTTGTTGAGAGGCTGCCCAAAGGCAATGGGTCAACTTGATGGTGAACCGAATCGGACCTCTTCCGTGCTGCGGGCAGGAGTGTCCGCAACGTCTTTTCTATCCCGCTGCAAGTTGAATGCGATCTGTGAATGTCCGTTTTTCGATGGAAATCAGAGAAGAAGGATTCAAATGAATGAGGCATTGACAAATCCCACACGCAAATGCTGTACTCCTACGAGTTGTGCTACCGGTACACTATGTAATCCGCCGAGCATCGCATTCTCGGAGGGGCATCAATGCGTCAAGGGGGTGGCTTCCCATTGATTGATGCCTCCAGCTCCCTGCACTTCCGTAGCTCGGGTCCGGTCCCGCTAATCGCACGGGGCCAGCATCCGCCAACTGGGCACGCAGCCTGATGCTGTCCAGCGTCTTGCTGTGTTTCGCCTGTATTTACGAAGTACATGCATACGAGTACTACGGAGTACATCATCATCATCTTATCCAAATCCTGATGCATCAATCCAATTGATTCGACTTGGCGCAGACCGTTGTGGATGCTCTGCATGGAAATCACCCCGTGGTGATGAGTGCATATCGGTTTGAGTAAGTCAAGCCGAGCAGGCAGGGGGTTTTACTCGTACTCGTCCGAGTACGAGCACGCTGCCTCGAGGAAACCGATTACGAGACGCTCGAATTCGTCTCGACGAAAAGGGGGGGCGAAGCAACCTGGCAGATACCGATACCTCACCTCCGTATGATCCTGGTACTGTCCCGAAATACTACTAGTACTAAGCCCAACAACACGCGAAAAGCTTTGGGGAGCTCAGTCTCTTTGTTGTGCGCCGCTCCAGGGCAAGGCTGAAAGGGGGGGAGGGGACGAGGGGCAGACCCGCCGGCCAATCACCGCCCAGCAGCCCAATGGCCGCTGAACCCACTGTCTCAGGCACCGGCTTTAGCGGCCCTCCGTCATTTCTAGCGGCCGGTTCCAGGGGGGGGAGGGAGGGGTGCTCCGTGCTGCTCCACTGGAACAGACCAACGTGCTCCTGTTCGGTGGATTTTGATGGATGGATGGATCCATGGATGGATTTTGAGGGGAGAAAGACAGCGACCTCGCAATCCGAAAGGGGAGCCTTGGAGGCCAGTGCGAGCTCGGCTCGGATCCATCAATTCGGATGGAATTGATGTTTGCGAGTACGAGTACGTTAGTACTGCCAGGCGAGGGACTCGGATGTCGCAACTCTGGCCTCAACTTGAACTCGAAGCTGGATGTTGGTTCCGATCCAATACCGGTACTCGAGTCTACGGGCTTCGATCCGATCCATCAATCAATGCCCGCTGTCCGTACTCAGTACACGAGAGGTACCGGCAAACGCCTGCTACTCGTACCGGAGCTTGGCACCGTTACCGGACGGCGACTTCCAAATTCTCCCCCCTTGAGCCCAGACTGATCAATGACAATGGATCAATCAATTGCTACGTTTGAGGGCCCTTTGCTGTCATGATCAGAATTGATCAATGACAGCCTGAGAATTGATTGAAGCACTTCGGAGCGCGGGTAGTAATTGTACTCGTACGAGTGCAGGGTCAAACGGGCTAGAAGCCGCAGGGGGACGCGGAGGCAACCGGTGACGGCCACCTGTGAGATTCGAAGTTTGAAATGCAATGGTACCTCTAGCGGCACTCGAGTCGTACTCGTACCGGTACCTGATGGCGGGGGCGGGGCCCCGTGGAAGCCTCCTCGGAGGGAGGTCCGTGGCCAGGCCAGCACCACTGGCAGCAGCTGTTCTAGGCTTTTCTCTCGAGTTCCACCCGTTGAAAGTGAATCAATTTCCCTGTCTTACTTCCACCAGGGACTCCAATTGATCCTGACCCCTTGGGGCCTCACGATGGGCAAGGATCGAGGCCGTGACGGGCAGAAATGAAGGCTGCGAGACAATCCCATTCGCCGACGGACTCGGGAGCTTGGATGCTTGAAACTTGAAGCTGCAGAGGACACTGGGTACGAGTACCAGTACCGGTACATGTGCTGCGAGCTGATACTACAGTATGATGGAAGCGGGACATGGAATCCACTGCCAGTGGTGGTGACAGTGGCGACTGGAGCCCCCCCCCTGCTGGAAGAGTGGAAGTGACGACCGGAGTCCGGATCACCTCCCTGCTTCGCGATTGAACAGGCATTCGGCGTCGTGTTCGGATTGATATCTCTTGAGATCTGAGATGAGCTGGAGTTCCGTTCCTAAAGGACAACCTGACCCAGCTCTGCGCTCGCATCCGTGATGCCCTCGGTCGCATCCCGCACCTCGCATCGACTCCCAAAGGCACGAACTGCCAACGTTAATGAGTACTCATTCTTCGGGTCTATTCAGTCGAGTCATTCCTCGAGCTCGATCCTTCCTGCCACGGGCCTCCGCCAGGCGGTGGCAGTCGAGGGAAGGTCCGCCCGCCGTAACCCCACTGCGCGCCAGACAGACGCACCGATATGTACCTGTACATCACCGCATCTCCCGGATACCTTGGAAGCGGGCCTCAGTGCCCCGCCAGGGCGGGTAGAGGCGACCGGCTTCGGGCGTGCCAGTCGCTGCAAACCATTTGGTATGGAGAACCCAAAGGGACGCATAGCGCAGCATCTGCGATGGAAGTACTCCGTACCTCAGGCAGGCTCTCGGGTACATGTACCTCATGGACCCGGGCCGCGCTCCTGTTGGGAGTCGGTGCATTTCTGGTGGCAGGCTCCACCCACCATCCACCTTCCGCGATCCGGGCAGCCTCGTCTCATCCATTGGATCCATCAAAATCGATTGATTCCATTGATCAATTCATAGAATCGTCTCCTCCGCAAGCATCAACGTCTCCCGCCATCCGCTGCCCCAAAAAGACGAGCCAGATTCCAACAGGCACAGCTTGCCCCTACTAGTAGCACTACCCCTATTACTACTGCCACTACTACTTCGTACCTCGACTACTAATACTGTCTGGCCTCATCCCCTCACTGCGGTATGTACACGCTACCTCGTGCGAGAGTCGGCGCTCCTGGGATCCGTCCCTGTTCCCCCCCCCCCCCCCCCTCCCCTCCATCTCCCCCCCAATTGTTTTTCCCACTGGCCTCGCGCCGGATTCCATCATCGTCCTCGGACTCACCCCTCCATCTCCGCCCCTCCATCTCCCAATTCCCAGCTCCCATTTCTCAATCCCTAATTCCCACTCACACCTTCAGCTCCCAAAGTCCAATCCTCCCTGGCTGCGAGCCATCGATCCAGGCTCAATCTCCCGTGTCTTTGTAGCACTCGTACTCGTACGTCTGTCTTCTCTCTCACTCTCTCTTTTCCCCCCTTCCTTCTTCTGCCTGACCCCTGGCATCTTCCCTCTTCGCATCATTGCAAGCGAGCTCTTGACTGACATCCATTCTAATATCAAGGCAAGCAGGTGGTCACAGTGAGTGCCCAAACATATTGCTTCGTTCAACCTCTCGTTCTTTTCCCTCCCGTCCTTCTTCTCCTCCACCTCTCCATCTTTCATCTTTCCTTTGCGCCCCATACATTGAAATCACTGTTTCCGTCATCATTGGGGGAAAAAGCTGACCGTTGACGCCGCCTCTTGCTTCAGGAGCTCTTCTCTTCTGCCCGCCTTCCAAAGCCTCGATCCTCTCGCTACTCCAGAAGCTCTTGAAGGCTGGGCCTCACCCTCATTTCCAAAATGTCTTCAGCTGCCCCCTCTGCTGGTGCCAACGCCAGCTTGTCGGCCAACGACAAGATCCAGCGATTTGCTGCCCCCAGCCGTCCCCTCAGCCCTCTTCCCGAATACTCGCTCTTCAACGACAAGACCCGATGCTTCGTCTACGGTCTCCAGCCCAGGGCTGTCCAGGGCATGTTGGATTTCGACTTCATCTGCAAGCGAAAGACCCCCTCCGTCGCCGGCATCATCTACACCTTCGGCGGCCAGTTCGTCAGCAAGATGTACTGGGGAACCAGCGAGACGCTGCTGCCCGTCTACCAGCAGGTCGACAAGGCCGTCAGCAAGCACCCTGACGTCGACGTCGTCGTCAACTTCGCTTCCTCCCGAAGTGTCTACAGCTCCACCATGGAATTGATGGAGTACCCCCAGATCAAGACCATCGCCATCATTGCCGAGGGTGTTCCCGAGCGAGTGAGTGCTCCCTGCGCACCCGTCAGATCTTCTCAAAGAGTTTCGCATGAGCTGACCTAAATCTCGATCAATAGCGAGCTCGTGAGATCGCCCACGTCGCCAAGAAGAAGGGTGTCACCATCATCGGCCCTGCTACCGTCGGAGGTATCAAGCCCGGCAACTTCAAGATCGGCAACACCGGTGGCATGATGGACAACATCGTTGCCTCCAAGCTCTACCGCAAGGGCTCCGTTGGCTACGTCTCCAAGTCTGGCGGCATGTCCAACGAGTTGAACAACATCATCTCTCAGAACACCGACGGTGTCTACGAGGGTATCGCTATCGGTGGTGACAGGTATCCCGGAACCACCTTCATCGACCACTTGCTCCGCTACCAGGCCGACCCTGGTTGCAAGATCTTGATGCTTCTTGGAGAGGTCGGTGGTGTCGAGGAGTACAAGGTCATCGAGGCCGTCAAGTCGGGCATCATCACCAAGCCCATCGTTGCCTGGGCCATTGGTACTTGCGCCAGCATGTTCAAGACCGAGGTCCAGTTCGGCCACGCCGGTTCTTTCGCCAACTCTCAGCTCGAGACCGCGGCTACCAAGAACCAGTCCATGCGCGACGCCGGCTTCTACGTCCCCAACACCTTCGAGGACCTCCCTTCCCTGCTCAAGGAGGTCTACGACAAGCTCGTCAAGGAGGGCACCATTGTCCCCCAGCCCGAGCCCGTCGTGCCCAAGATTCCTCTCGACTACTCCTGGGCCCAGGAGCTTGGCCTGATCCGAAAGCCCGCCGCTTTCATCTCTACCATCTCCGACGACCGTGGCCAGGAGCTCCTGTACGCTGGCATGCCCATCTCGGACGTCTTCAAGGAGGAGATCGGCATCGGCGGTGTCATGTCTCTCCTGTGGTTCCGCCGCAGACTGCCCACCTACGCCTCCAAGTTCCTGGAGATGGTCCTCATGCTTACCGCTGACCACGGTCCCGCCGTGTCTGGTGCCATGAACACCATCATCACCACCCGTGCCGGAAAGGATCTCATCAGTGCCCTCGTCTCCGGTCTGCTGACCATCGGCTCGCGTTTCGGTGGTGCTCTCGACGGCGCTGCCGAGGAGTTCACCAAGGCATTCGACAAGAACCTGAGCCCCCGCGATTTCGTCGACACCAAGCGCAAGGCCAACGAGCTGATCCCCGGTATCGGCCACAAGATCAAGTCCCGAAACAACCCCGACCTGCGCGTCGAGCTCGTCAAGGAGTACGTCCTTGCCAACTTCCCCAGCCACAAGCTTCTCGACTACGCCCTGGCTGTCGAGACGGTCACGACCTCCAAGAAGGACAACCTGATCCTCAACGTCGACGGCTGCATCGCCGTGTGCTTCGTTGACCTGCTCCGCAACTGCGGCGCCTTCTCCGCCGAGGAGGCCGAGGACTACCTCAGCATGGGTGTCCTCAACGGTCTCTTCGTCCTGGGCCGAAGCATTGGTCTGATTGCCCACTATCTCGACCAGAAGAGACTGCGAACCGGTCTCTACCGTCACCCCTGGGATGACATCACTTACCTGCTCCCCAACCTCAGCGAGGGACGGCCCGGCGCCGAGGGCAGAGTGGAGGTCCAAATTTAAAAGCAGTTGGATGGAGAGCGTGGGATTTTGGAAGATTTGGCGGTGCATATAATGCAAAATGACACTTTGATTCTGGGTTGGGTTTTGGATGGGCCGGAGATTTGTACCAAGACGACACATGATATTTTGTAGCAAGTGTAGCAAGGGGTGGCTACGTACGATGATCCAATGACAAATAGACCTGTTAATTCATGTGCTGTCGCGTTTCCTCTCAGTACAACTTGAATGTGTGAAGAGCATCTGCCGAAGTCGCCTCCATAGTAGAGCTCTGGCCGAGGGGGAGGTCTCGGAAAGCTCTGGTCAAGGGGTGGTTCGGCGTGCGTGATTTTAGCGGGGGGCAAGAGCGCTACTCGAGCGCCCCGGAAAATCACGTGACGCTTATCGCGATCCGGCGAGGCTGTCTTTTGCAGGACGGTATCGCACTTCTGCCGTGAGAATGTACGGCGTGCCGACAGACTTGAGCGAACAAACGGCGACCGCAGGCGAACCGCTCCCTTGCGCCTCTAGACCTTGCGGCTCTGTGACTTGAGGCGGGCAGCGGCCCCGGGTGCTTGATAGTCGTGGGTGCCCTTTTCCGGTGTGTTTGGAGGGAAGCGCGCTGACGATGGGGGCAGATCTCGAATCTCGAATCTCGACGGTGGAGTCTTCGACCAGAGCGATCCCGAAATTGCGAGCCCGAAGAGCCATCGACGCCGAGATCCGATCCCGAACAGGGGAAGCAACGGAAACAGGAGACGAGGGACAGCACAGTACAGTACAGGACAGGACCAGCAACGAGGAGAAGAACACGCGGGGAGGACCGAGCGACAAAATGGCCTTCTTCCGAATCACCCTGCACCGCTCCGCCATCGGCATGCCCGAGCGCACGCGCGGCGTCCTCGCGGCCCTCGGGCTCCGCCGGCGCGGGCGCACCGTGTTCCACCCCGTGAGCGCGCAGTTCGCGGGCATGATCATGAAGGTCAAGGAGCTCGTGCGCGTGGAGGAGGTCGCGGAGCGCAAGAGCAAGGCGGAGGTGCGGGCGGAGAGGACGCCGGACAGCGGGTTCTGGGTGGAGCGGCGGGTGCGGCGGATGGAGTAGGCGCGGGGGGCGGGGGCGGAGGTGGGATGGACATACACATAGACTGACTGTATTGGACCACATTTATTCTCATGTACTACGGATGCACAGAAGGGAAGCAGCATCGATGCGGAGATATCATTACGAGCAATCTATGGAACGGTTGTGTCCTCCACGGTTCTTGTTCTTTTTTTTTTCGTGCCCCCCCCCTTCCCCTCTCCCCCCTCCCTCGATCCCTTTGAGATTACCAATTACCAGACAGTGGGTACTCCAAGAAGAGAGAGAATGAAACAATGAGAAATGACAATGGTGAGAGGGACAACAGCTGAATGGAGCCTGGTGTTCTGCGCGCGCGCGTTGTGTGTGTGGGTGTGTGTGTAAGAGGGCGGGTGTTCGATGGTTTAGAAGCTGCGCGCCTTGTCGATGTATTCCTGCGAGGGCGTCTCGTATTCGCTGACAAAGTAGGATTCGCAGTTGCGGCCGAGCCAGGCGGTGAATTTGCCTATTTCTTCACGGAGTCGCGAGACGGACTGCTGGTCCATGTTTGTTTGCGCGAGGAGCTCGGGCAGCGATACTGTGGCGAGTCAGAGGATGGTTTTTGCGCGAGGCATACTCACTAAGAGGGGGGGAGGGGGGAGAAGAAGAGGGGAAGGAAGTGAAGAAGGGGAAGAATAATAGCAAGACATACCGATAAGGCGAGCCAGGTGCTCGGCGCCGTAGACGTCGCACACACCCTTGTGCTGCTGAGAGGACTCGTCCACTTCTTCCCATAGCCTTCTCAAGTCCATATGCTGATGGCGCTCGAAGCTAAACGATGCAGAGAAAAGAAAGAAGAAGAAAACGAGTCAGCAGATGTTTAGGCATGATGAAGGAAAGGGGGGTGGGAATAAAAGGAGTGGATTGCATACCGATAGAGGAGAATTCTGCTGAGCGCTTTTTCAAAGTACTCTCGGAAGCCGGCGATGACCTCCTCGAGGATATCCATGCTGGACGATCCTTCCTCCCGTCGGGGCCGCTCGAAGGCGAGGTAGTCCTCGAAGATCTTGGTGACGGGCTTGGGATGGGGTAAGGGGACGAGCTGGTTGTTCTTGGTGATATTTTCCCAGTCGTCGACCAGCATGGCCTGGATGTGGTCGGGGACGACGATGTTGATCATGGGTTTGTTGTGGAAGGTGTCCTCCTAGAAGGGGCTGTTAGCACATGATGCCGATTGGTGCTCCGTGAGATTTACACGGAAAGGCAAAAGAAGAATGTGGAGGAAAAGAGAAGAGAAAAGGGGGAGAGGGGGTGGGGGCAGAATAATAGACTGAGTCTTCGCTGCTTGTTTTCAGAAGAGGGCAGTAGAGGGCGGTGGATGTGGAGAGGTGACGAAATAGGGGTTTTGGTAGTTTTCGATCGTGGGAATGAAAAGATACCTCATCCTTGGAGACGGCTGGCTCGGATGGGTGAAGCTTGTCCAAGCTGCGAGGGGACAGCCTTTCCACTCGGAAGACCGGCTGGCCCCGGGCCCTGACCTGGGGCTTCTCGACCCTGCCCACGAGCGTGGCCTTAGTCTGGGCCGTTTTCGTCTTCGCCTGAGCGACGGGACAGGGCAGTCTCAGTCTCAGCGGGGGTAACTGATAGCGGCCGTCGTCCAGCGCCCGACCAGCAGCATTGAGGTAGCGATGGCCCGGCTTCGGCCTCTCGAGGAGGTGATCGGGGGCATCGGGCAGGCAAGACAAATCGACCGCCTTCTCCCTGATGGAGTAGATCGGGGGGCACGGCGGCGACGATGTGTTTGGGCATCCGCGCTTTTTTGACTTGGTGACTTGGCCGTGCGCGACAGCCGCCGCCTTTTTGCAGGCAGCCATGCGTCAAGTTTTGGTGCCGATGCGGCGAGTGAGTGAGGGGATGATGAGTGATGATTTGAAGCGTGTTGTGACGTTGAGCCAGGGTCCGAGGCAGCCGCATCCTCTGAAGGGGGGCGGCCGCGCGTGAGCAAAGCAAGGGTTGAATGCTTTGCAGCCGGATCTGAGTCGTATGATTTTGGGCGGTATATATTATTTTTTTTTCTTGGTAATTCCCCTCCCGGCACTGGCGGTAGTGGGAGCGTCTCGATGCGGGCGAGTGAAGCGTGGATGGCCAGCAGGTTGCCAAGGGCCGTGAATCCTCGAGGCGCAGCTTTGCACGGGCTGAGGCGAGTGTCTCCCGGGCCCTTAAGGGGTAATAAAAAAAATAACAAACAAGGTGTGAGGGCGCCAGCTGAGTGGGGGGGAAAAAAAGAGAAAGGGGAGAAAAGCTGGGAAAGAGATGAAGGTGAAGAAGGCAAGGTAGAAGAATAAGCCGCGGAGGATTGGATGAATGAGCCTCGGAATCCAGGGGCTTTCTGGGAGTGCGAGGTGCAAACTGGCGGGCGGCGGACTTTGTCATCCCCCATCGGGGCGTCTCTGCCTTGCACGAGGGCCCGAGAAAATGAGAGGGCAAAAAAAAAAAAAAAAGAGAGAGAGAGAAGAGGGAGAGAAGAGAGAGAGAGAGAGAGAGAGCGAGAGAGGGATCGCAGTCAGGAGGACGACTTCCTTGCCCCCCAACGCGCAGTCACGCCGGGCGTTGTCGGGCCAGTGGTTCGAGAGCAGAAATAAGGGGGCCACTCTCCTCTCCTCTTTCTGTCTCTTGACCATGTCTCTCAGGTATCCCTCCGGTCTCTCTCTCCCTCTCTTTCGCTCTCTCTCTCTCTCTCTCTCTCTCTTTTTTTTTTCCCTCTCGCTCTCTGTCCATATTTTTCTCCCGCTGGCTCGCGCAGATCGCCGCGGGCAAGACGCCGACCTAGCGACGCGCAGAAGACGAGAGGCGCCTGGAGCGGAACCAAAGCAGGATAGCAAGAGGAAAAAGAACAAGAGCAACTTGAAGAAGGTGAGGAGGAAGAAGAAGAAGAAGAAGAAGAAGAAGAAGAAGAAGACAAAAGAGGGCAGGGGGATGAAGGCAGCGACTGTGAAAAAGGTGAACAAAAAAAAGGACAGGCTCACCTGCTCCAGCTCCCAGTCCTTGCCGCGCCTCCCGCCCCTCCCGCCCTGCGTCGCCGCAGAGCCCCTCTCCTCGCTGCCGCGCCCGCTCTCGCCGCCGCTCCGCGCGTTCTTCTTGAGCACCTTTGCCGACTTCTGCATGCTGTTCTTGAGCTGCGAGTGCAGCTGCGCGGCGAGCTCCTTGTGCTCGTCGTCAAAGGGCCGGATGCGGTCCACCATGACCCAGTCGTCCCACGTGTTCTTCCAGCCCTTGTAGTGCACCTTGTAGCGAAAACCCTCGCCGGGCTTCTCCGCGGCCTGGACGTCCATGATCTTGGCCTCGTAGAGCATGTCCATGTGGAAGCAGAGGACCTTTTCGTCCTTGCTGAAGGTGGGCGTGGCCTGCTGTCGCGCCGGAGCCATGGCGAGTTCCCTCTTTTTTTTTTTTTTTCAGAGGCCCTCTCACTCTCCCTCGCTCTCTCGCTCTCTGTCTCTCGCTCTTCTCGTGGTGGTAGAAGAGTTCTTGACGGAAGTGAGGGCAAGGCTCAGTCCAGTGTCACTGGAGAATGCCTCTCTGCTCTTGAGGTTCCTGGCTTTTGGGTTGGCGTGATCTTGGTGATTTCCTTTTTTTTTCCCTCTCCCTTTCCTCACTCTCTCCTTGGAGAAGAAGGCCCGCGAAAAGTTTCGGGGCTTGGATCAGGATGGTGATGAAGGCCTGAACGGCAGTGAGATGCGGTGCGGTGCCGACTGAACGCTCATCCAGCGACGGACAGACGTCTGGTGTGAAGGGGTCGTGAAAGAGATTGAGAGACGAACAAAGGAGTGAGAGGGAAGATGATGACCTCGTGTCTAGAAGTGCCCGCGTCAAATAACGACGACGACGACGACGACGACGATGATGACGACGATGATGACGATGACAATGGCGGTGCTGCTGCTGCTGCTGCTGCTGCTTCGAGTCGTGGGTGAGGCGATCGCGATACCTTCGACGTCAGTGCGGGAGCTCCGAGTCGCTCACGGGACGAGGCGGCAGGTTCGAGAGCAGCGCTCCTTCTCTGGACCCGAGTCCTTCCAATTGGCAAAGTCGGGAATTTGCCCAGATGGAACGGAACACTGGCAGGTGCCGCCAGGTCAGACCTGCCCGACCGGTCAAGAGGGCGCTCGAGAAGTCGTCCGCGCGTCCCTTGAGCTAGAAGGGCATGTACCACCCGTGATGACCAACCCGGCTTTTGCCACGCGAGGGCTCACGGGCGATACTTTCCGCGCTACGACACGCTACCCCAGAGATACACCATCGACGAAGAAAAAACTTCAAGTTGCCAGTTCTCCCTCGAGTCCGACTTCCACCGGCACTGCAGGCAGCCTCTGACACTCCTGAAAAAAAAGAAAAAGACACGCGACGCGACTCACTCTGAGTCTCGGACCGTCTCTCATCGCAAAAAATGCTCAACTCCCTCTGATCCCTGACACTCACTCATTTGATCACATTGAGGGCTCAATCACTCAATCACCCAGTCACTCAATCACTCA
>NQYQ01000003.1:190039-200190 GCA_003055925.1 Escovopsis sp. Ae720 | reverse complement strand
CACTCAGACACTCAGACACTCAGTCACTTCCCCGAGCTCGACCTCATTGACATTAGAGACCAAGTTTTCTTCCATCACATACTCTCCGTAGAAAGCCATACCCAGTCTCATTCATTGAATACAACCTCAATCTTCACGCAGAACAGGCGCGTGCACGCATTGAAACAATCACGCAACAAGAAACGTAGACTCTTGCAGAATGAACATTCTTGCGGAAAGCCCGCGCTTTTGTTTGCTGCCCTAGGTTGAATTGGGTATCATGGAAACGTCCTCTGTCAAAGTCCCCTCCTTGCCACCACCACCACCAACACTCGGAGGAACACTCAACACCTCTCACACTCCCATCCTCAAAATCCAAAACGCCTTGTTGAACACTGCGCAGCGTCGGATACTTGCGAGACGACCAAGTGAAAACAAAGTAGAAGAGCAATCTGTCGTCTTTGTTTTTTTTTTTTTTCAGACAGAGTCCCAAGCGGGACTTTAAAATGTAAATGCATCTGTGGTATGTTGAATGTGTACGCCTTGCCCAGCTCTCCCTTGCCTGCCTTTCCCAATCCAGATCCGTCCGAGTGATATTTTTCTATGCTTTCCATTGCAAAAAGACTTTTTGAGAAAAAAAAGGGGGTGGATGCCCAATTTTCGCAGAATATTGTCGTCATCGTCATCAAATAAACCCAAAACGCCGATGTTGAAATCGATCATGGTGTGGGACAACTGCGCGCTGTCCCTCTCCCACCATCACCTGAGAAGATCAAGATTATACAGCGATGCGTACACTTATTTGCTGTGCTTGGCACGGAAGTGCTTGGCCGCGTTGACCATGTTGGTCAGAGCCTCCTTGGTCTCCTGCCACTGGCGCGTCTTCAGACCGCAGTCGGGGTCGATCCAGAGCTGCTCCGGCTTGAGGTACTGGAGCATCTCCTCGATGCGGTCCTTGATCTCCTGCTCGCTGGGAATACGGGGAGAGTGGATGTCGTAGACACCAGGGCCGATGTGGCGGGGGTACTCAGACTCAACGAACACGCCCAGGAGCTTGGCATCAGACTTGCTGTTCTCGATGGACAGGACATCGGCGTCGAGCGCAGCGATGGCGGGGAAGAAGTCCTGGAACTCGGAGTAGCAGAAGTGGGAGTGGATCTGGGTGGCGTCCTCGACACCGGCAGTCGACAGCCTGAAGGCATCGACAGCCCACTTCAGGTACGCCTCGCGCTCCTTGCCGGAGCGCAGGGGGAGACCCTCACGGAGAGCGGGCTCGTCGACCTGGATGACGTCGATGCCGGCCTTCTCGAGGTCGACAACCTCGTCGCGGAGGGCGAGACCGAGCTGCTCGGCCTGGACGGACTGGTGCACGTCGTCACGGGGGAAAGACCATCGCAGGATGGTAACGGGTCCAGTCAGCATGCCCTTCATGGGCTTGCTGGAGACGGAGACGGCGTACTTGGACTCCTTGACGGACATGGGGGCGGGACGGGAGATGTCACCGACGATGATGGGGGGGCGGACGCAGCGGGAACCGTAGCTCTGGACCCAAGCGTGCGTGGTGAAGGTGTAGCCTTCGAGGCGCTCGCCGAAGAACTGGACCATGTCGTTTCGCTCGGGCTCGCCGTGGACGAAGACGTCCAGGCCGAGCTCCTCCTGGATCTTGACGTTGTCCCGGATCTCCTTCTCAATGAAGGAGTCGTACTCGGCGGCGGTGATCTCGCCCTTGGTGAGCTTGTTTCGCTGGACACGGATCTCCTTGGTCTGGGGGAAAGAGCCAATGGTGGTGGTGGGGAAGAGAGGGAGGTTGAGCTTCTCCTGCTGGGCCTTAATACGGGTGGGGAATTCGGACTTGCGCTTGTAGTCCTGCTCAGTGACCTTGGACTGGCGCTCCTTGACGGCGGGGTCGTTCGTGCGGGAGGAGGTGGCACGGGCGAGCATGGACTTGGCGTTGGCCTCGAGCTGCTCGCGGACGGCGGCGGGGCCCTCGGTGACAGCCTTGGCAATGACGGCGATCTCGACGACCTTCTCGGAGGCAAAGGAGAACCAGTCAGCGACCTCGGGGTCGAGGGTCTTCTCGCTGGCGAGGGTGTGGGGGGTGTGGAGGAGGGAGCTGGAGGTGGCAACAATGACGCGCTCTTTGCTGAGCTTCTGGACAGCAGTCTCGACGGTCTCGATGGCACGCTTCAGGTTGGTCTTCCAGATATTGCGGCCGTCGACAACACCAGCAGAGAGGATGGTGTTGGGGCCGAGAGCACCGCAGACGGCCTCGAGCTGCTCAGGGTTGCGGACGAGGTCGACGTGGACGGCGTAGACGTCCTTGGGGACGAGGTCCAGGTTGTGGACGATGTCGCCGAAGTAGGTGGTGAAGACGAGCTTGGGGATCCTGTCACCAAGGCTGGCGAACTTGGCGTAGGCGGTGCCGAAGGCAGCCTTGGTGCTGGCGGGGAGGTCGAAGACCAGGGTGGGCTCGTCGATCTGGACGACCTCGGCACCGGCCTGCTTGAGCTGGACAAGGAGCTCCTCGTAGACGGGGAGGAGCTTGTCCAACAAGCTGATGGGCTCGACAGTCTGGTCACGGTCGGCCTTGCCGAGGTGGAGGAAGCTGACGGGGCCGACGAGAACGGGGCGGGTGTGGATGCCGGCCTCCTTGGCCTCGTTGAACTCGGCAACAGCCTTGGGGCTGGCGGAAAGCTTGAAGGTCTGGCCGTCCTGGAGGGTAGGCTTGACGTAGTGGTAGTTGGAGTCAAACCACTTGACCATCTCCAGGGAGGGGACGTCGATGCCATCCTTCTGGTGGCCACGGCCCATGGCGAAGTACTGGTCAATCAGGTCAAGGCCATCCTTGGTGTATCGCTCGGGAACGGCCTGTCGGAGGGATGCGCGATTAGTATATATGAGCATGAACGGTCGCGCGATTGCGGCGGGGGAGGTCCAATTGCTTATCCTGATGGAGGAGAAGTGGCATCAATAAGGCAATTGGGGTTGGAAGCTTACACCGAAGTCCTGGATGTGAGAGAGGACTTGGTCGTAGAGAGCAAAGTCGTTGCTGGGGATGATGTCGACACCGGCAGCCTTCTGGATGTGCCAGTGAGCAAGACGAAGCCTCTTGGCCTCGGCGAGGAGGTCGGCCTGGGAGATCTTGCCGCTCCAGTCTGTGCAACGCGGGTGAGCATGAGGATCACCATTGAGCCTGGAGGGCAAAGGGGGAGGGAGGGGGTGCATCTGGAGACGAACAAGATTCGGTAGCCTTCTTCAGGTCACGGTTCACACCCATGCGGGGGAACCCAAGAACTGCGGACTGAACCATCTTGGCGACTGAGATTGACGACACTGGCGCTTTGCTGATGTCGAGGAGAGAGACGAGGGATGGATGGGAGGAGAGAGTGGATGGAGTAGAAGAGAAGCGGGAGCGCACGAGGTTCTTGTATGAAAAGAAGACAGCGAGTCGGAATCGGAGGGAAAAGGTGGGGGTGAGCGCGAAAAAAAAAGACGCGGGAGCAAGGCGGGGTGCCAGATGAGACTCGGAAGGAGCACGCAACCTCTCCTCCTCCTTCCGCAGGTCGGACAGACGGGGCTAGGTAGCGTCGACCAGTGGAAGCTCACCATACGGTACTAAGTATATGTACCTCACGGCGGGGCGCAAGTACAAGGAGTGTACATCGATCAATCAGTGACGGATTCCTCGAGATGGGCACTGTCAATTGCCAGATTTGATGGAGATCAATCAATTGATCCATGCAGTGTCAGCTTACAGGTACGAGTACGAGTACGAGTACGAGTACCATTGGTACTACGAGTACTCGTACGACCTGTCCATTGCCATCATGCGAGTGGACACGATCTCGGGTTAATGCCATAGGCCGCGAAGAATCTACTCGTACGAGTAGGAGATTCCTCCGCACGGGCAGGTCACGCATTGAATGGATTGATTGATCAATTCAATTCAATTGGAGTTGAGTCTTCATCGCAGCTGGCAGCCCCCGCACCACTGGTGCTTTAATGCAGCAGTGGACACTGTGGATCTTGGCACAGGTCAGGCCCGGGGTCGCACGGCTTGAAGCAGGTCCCGGGTCCCATTGTGTACCGCTGAAAATGATCAAGGTACTCCATACGGAGTACATGCGCCCTGTTCCCGAGTCCCCCGCGGGTGCACGGGTGACGCCTCAATCTTCACGCAAGCCGAACACGGCGACTTTCCACCTCTCGTTCTACTATGTACTCCGTACCGGCATCCTAGGATCGTCGGCGTGCGAGACCCAAGGCGCCTCATACATCTCGTACGAGTACCAAGACGAGTACCAGCACGAAAAGGTCACCCTAGCACTCGCACTCCGTACCGGTAAAACCTGCGCCAATGAACTCGATACCTCTAGCGCTTATCGATCAACGAACGTCGCTAGTGCAAGAGCTGAGTAGGTTGGTACCTGTACTCCGTGGTAGTACGAGTACTCCTTGAAGTGCGAAAACCCTGGCCGCGCACATTGCAAAAGAATGAAATCTCGTGCTCTCTGGGCAGCAGCCTCTTGCGCCATCATCATCCACTCGAGGGCACGCCTCTCCTGTTCTCGACGGAGATTGGCTCCAGCTTCTCATGAAAGCATGGAGGCACGAGTACTCCCGGTACACCGTACATGGACTCCGTACTCGTACTCGTACCGGTACAGGCCGTTTCATAGCGGAAAAGACCCCGCGGGAAAGACCCCGCGTCAAAGGTAGTATGATGTACTCCGTACGGAGTACTGGTATCTACCTGTAGATCGTGCTCGTACTCGTACTCGCATCACAGCAGAATGGGACCCGGCCCCACCAAAAAGTTGCCGAACCCGCAATGCGAGGCCCCTTCAAAATAAGCGGGTCCGAAGCATGGAGGGGCCCCTCGCGGGTCTCGGCTGAATCTTACATAGTTAATCAAGGGTCGATAAGGGCCCCCCATGCATCGAGCCAGGGGCCGGGGGAGGGGTCAGAAGTACCGTCTCCAGGGGGTGATGGTCATTAATGGCGTGTCCTGCTCGAAAGCCATAGCGGGAGATCAGCGCTGGATGCCCTGTGACAGACCCCCATTACAGCAGCCCTGGTCGCTGTAAGAACAAGTATCCCTCGAAAAATAGCCCGAAAAATCCGCAATCAACCGATGGCGGGGCTTCGCGATCCGATCTCGCACCGTGACCTGCACCAATCGTGAGTCAAGACGAGGGGCAGCAAGGGGAGCTTCAAAATCTTTTCCCGGCGATCGAGAGCAAAGCTAGGGAGTACATTCGAGAGGAGTCGAGTCGTCGTCGTCGTCGTCGGCATTGACTCCATTCATTCTCTATCTCATTAGGATCAGATTGACCGCCGCCACTCTTCTTACCGAGTCAAGGAACAGCGTCATCAGGAGAGGCTTCAACTTCCAGCTCTCCTCAGGCTTCAATTGATCGCCGACGACCCCTACTCGCTTCCTCCAAGCACGAGGCTTCAGCATGGCCCAGCTTCCCGATCCTACCGCCGACCTTGACTGGTCCGGCTTCGTCGGCTCGATCCAATCCCATTTCCAGGAGCACGCCAGGACGAGCCCTGATCGAACCTGCGTCGTAGAGACCAAGTCGTCCGAGTCTCCAGAACGTAGCTTCACCTACAACCAGATCTTCGAGGCCTCCAACATCCTCGCCCATCATCTCCACGATGCTGGCGTCACCAACGGAGATGTCGTAATGATCTGGGCCCACCGCTCGGTCGATCTCGTTGTTGGATTCATGGGCATCTTGGTACAGTCACCCTGTCCCCCTCGACTGTGCCCTGGCAGAGGGCCCGTGACGTTCTTGTTGCTAACATCTGGGCCACGATCCAGGCCTCGGGTGCTACAATTTGCGTTCTCGACCCTCTATACCCCCCAAACCGGCAGCAGATCTACCTCGAGGTCGCACAGCCTTGCGCCCTCATCAGCATCGGAAAGGCCACGGACGAGGCCGGCCCCCTGGCGCCCACTGTACGAAAGTACATCGACGAGGAGCTCAAGCTCAAGGCAGAGATCCCCTCCCTCAGGCTTCTCGACAATGGCTTCCTCGAGGGAGGTCAGATCGATGGCAAAGACGTCTTCTCCGCAGCCAGGCCCAAGGCCGCCTCACCACCAGATGCGCTCGTCGGCCCCGACAGCAACCCCACACTCTCCTTCACGTCGGGTAGCGAGGGAAGACCCAAGGGAGTGCTGGGTCGCCACTACAGTTTGACCAGATACTTCCCATGGATGGCCAAGAGATTCGACCTCTCCTCGGTCAGCAAGTTCACCATGCTCTCGGGTATCGCCCATGACCCCATCCAGAGAGACATCTTCACCCCACTGTTCCTGGGCGCTCAATTGCTCGTCCCCTCCAAGGAGGACATCGCGCACGAGAGACTCGCCGAATGGTTCAGAGAGTTCAAGCCTACCGTCACCCATCTGACACCCGCCATGGGCCAGATCCTCGTGGGAGGCGCGAGCGCAGAGTTCCCTTCACTGAGGAATGCCTTCTTCGTCGGCGACATCCTCACCAAGAGGGACGTGCGGGCTCTCCAGCGCCTCGCCGTCAACGTCAGGACAATCAGCATGTACGGCACCACCGAGACCCAGAGAAGCGTGAGCTACTTCGAGGTCCCTTGCAGGGCGGACGCCCCGGACTTCCTGGAGACGCTGGGTGATACCATCCCTGCCGGTCAGGGTATGGAGAATGTGCAGCTTCTCATCATCGATCGGCAGAACCCTCAGAGGATTTGCGAGATCGGGGAAGCCGGAGAGATCTATGTCCGAGCGGCCGGCCTCGCGGAAGGCTACCTGGGCGACAAGGCCAAGAACGAGGAGAAATTCCTCAACTCCTGGTTCGTAAACAACAACTCGTGGGTCGAGGCCGACGGAGTCAGGGCCAAGGATGAGCCCTGGAGACGCTACTTCAAGGGACCCCGAGACAGGCTCTACCGGACGGGCGATCTGGGCCGTTATCGCAGCTCGGGAGACGTCGAGTGCATTGGACGCGTGGACGACCAGGTCAAGATCCGCGGCTTCCGGATAGAGCTCAACGATATCGACAGCAACCTCAGCCAGAGCCCCCTGATCCGAGACTGCAAGACGTTGGTGCGCAGGGACAAGAACGAGGAGCCGGCGTTGGTCAGCTACATCGTGCCGGAACTCAACCATTGGCCCAAGTTCCTCGAGACACACGGTCTCGAAGACATTGAGGATGAGGGAACGGACATTGGCCCGACCAAGGTCTACTTCAAGCGTTTCCGACGAATGCAGACCGAGGTGCGCGATCATCTCAAGGAGTGTCTTCCCAGCTACGCAGTGCCCACCATCTACATCGTCCTCAACAAGCTGCCGCTGAACCCGAACGGCAAGGTGGACAAGCCCAACCTGCCGTTCCCCGACATCGTGGAGCAGACAGAGGACGCATCCGACGAGGATCTGAAGCGATGGGAGACGCTGACCGAGACGGAACGGACCGTGGCGACTCATTGGGCGGATCTGATTCCCGGTATCAACGCGAAGTCCATCGCGCCTCACAACAGCTTCTTCGATCTCGGCGGGCACAGTCTTCTCGCCCAGCAGATGCTGCTCGTCGTCCGCAAGGTTGTTGGGGCCAATGTCTCCATCAACGCGCTCTATGAGAACCCCAGCCTGGCTGGCTTCAGCGCCCAGGTGGACCGGGCCCTCTCATCGGCGGGCGAGGACGGCGGGAAGCAGGAGGAGCGGGATAGCGTGTACTCGCGATCTCTCGACGAGCTCATCACCAAGCTCCCGGCGTCTTACCAAGCTGCGGATCCCTCATCGACGCGGGCCGTCGCCAACCCGGTTGTGTTCCTCACCGGAGCAACGGGCTTCCTCGGATCATACATCATCAAGGATCTCCTGGAGCGAGCAAACAGCCGGCTGGAGGTGGTTGCACACGTTCGCAGCGTCAAGGATCCCAAGGGCGCGATCGAGCGTCTCCGCCGGTCTCTGCAAGGATACGGGCTGTGGCGCGACGACTGGGCGACCCGGCTGAGCTGTGTGGTCGGCGACCTGGCCCAGCCGAGGCTCGGTCTCGCGGCGGACGACTGGGACATGCTCGCCCGTCGAGCCGACGTCGTCATCCACAACGGCGCGACGGTCCACTGGGTCAAGCGATACCAGGACATGGCCGTGGCGAACGTCAACTCGACGATCGACGCCATGCAGCTTTGCAACGAGGGAAAGCCCAAGGTGTTCACGTTTGTCAGCTCCACCAGCGTCCTCGACACGGACCACTACGTCGAGCTTTCCGCGCAGCAGGTCCACACCGGCCAGGGGGCCGTCAGCGAGGACGACGACCTGATGGGGAGCCGGCTCGGCCTGGGCACGGGCTACGGGCAGACGAAGTGGGTGTCCGAGCAGCTCGTGCGCGAGGCCGGCCGCCGCGGTCTCCGGGGCTCGGTCGTGCGGCCGGGCTACGTCCTGGGCGACTCGGAGACGGGCGTCTGCAACACGGACGACTTCCTCATCCGCATGCTCAAGGGCTGCATCCAGGTGAGGGCCCGGCCCCACATCGTCAACACGGTCAACTCGGTGCCCGTCAACCACGTCGCGCGCGTGGTGGCCGCGGCCTCCCTCAACGCCCTGCCGTCGGGCGTCCACGTCGTGCACGTGACGGGCCACCCGCGCCTCCGGATGAACGAATACCTCTCCCTGCTGGAGTTCTACGGCTACGAGGTGCCCGAGGTCCGGTACGACGAGTGGAAGGCCGACCTGGAGCGGTACGTCACGGCGGGAGGCCAGGAGAAGGACCAGGAACAGCACGCGCTGATGCCCCTGTACCACTTCTGCGTCAACGACCTCCCCGCCAACACGCGCGCGCCGGAGCTCGACGACCGCAACGCGGTGCAGGTCCTCAAGGACGACGCGGAGCAGTGGACGGGCGTGGACGAGAGCTCCGGTTACGGCATCGGAAGGGAGGAGGTGGGCAAGTATCTCGGATATCTCGTAGAGACGAAGTACTTTGGGCGGCCGACGGGCAGGGGCCGAGCATTGCCTGCGGTGCATCTGACGCCGGAGCAGCTTGAGGCAGTGCGGGCCGTGGGAGGGCGCGGAGGAGGCAAGTAGAGCAAGCTCGCCGTCGAGCAAATCAAGCATCGAGGTTGATGAATCTATCGATCTTATGTCCAAGCCTGGTCGGAGTATTCCATTCTGTGAAAGTACAGCAACTTGTATACACTAATAGATGCGAATGGCGCTTTCGTGATGTTTTCGGATGGTTGGGCACGTACTGGTATGTCGTCGGCAAGCGACTTTTTGGAAGCCGAGCCGGCGCAACGTAATTGGCCAATCAGATCGCCGCCCCATTAACCTGGCACCTCAAGCTTCAACTTCAAGATCCTCGTTTCACCCTCGCTCTCCTCCAAGTTCCCACCTCACCCCACGGCATCTTGACCATTGAATTCTTCCATCTACTCACGTCCTCCTCAACAGGACTCTCTCAAATTCTCCCCTGGTCTATATCAGATGCGATTTCCCCGGTAACCACAAAAGCAGCCGCCACAATGGTGACCGAATCCGACATCCTCACCAACTACCTCCTCCTCCCCGCGCCCCTCCCGTCCATCATCACATTCGACCAGTTCAGGCTCCTATTCCCGCGGCAGCTGCAGGCCTCGCCCCAGCTGCGCTCGCTCTACCGCGACGTGCAGGCCCAGCGCAACGCGGTGCTCGACGCCGTGGCGCGCAACGTCGCGGCGGAGGTGGAGCGCGGGGCGGGCATGCGCAAGGAGGTCCGGCGGCAGCGGCGGGAGGCGGCGCGCGAGGACCACGACGGGGAGATTGAGATGGAGCGGGCGGTGAGTGTGCCTCGTCGTCCCCCACCTTGTGCAGAGTCTGGTCTACGTTCTACGTTTTCAAGGACTAATCTCGGGGACGTGATAGCTCTTCGGGCAAGACGCCGGGCTCGGGGCCGCGCGGCACAGCCTGCCCTCGCTGGTGCTGGAGCTGGACGGCGCTGTCGCCGCGCTCAAGGCCGACGTCGAGCGGCTCGAGGCGGAGGAGGCGGAGCTCAAGGAGGACGTGCAGCAGGTCGTCGGGGCGCTGAGCGACCTGCGGTACGGGAGGCTGGCGAACGGGCAGCTGAGGGAGGAGGTGCTGGATGGGCTGGCGTCCTTGAGGGAGGCGTGCGAGAGCAAGTCGTGAGCGGGCTGCGCGCTTCCCCCCCCCC
>NQYQ01000003.1:143346-189938 GCA_003055925.1 Escovopsis sp. Ae720 | reverse complement strand
CCTTTTTTTTTTCCCCCCCCCCATCACATCTCCTCTCTCCACTACTGCGGGTGAGTCTCACACGGCGCTGCCTACATATTTTCTTCGCGTTTCACATACGCTGCGATACCCATTGATTCTATGTGCCATTTCTACATCAATACATCATAATCGGAAGATGGCGATTTGATCTCCACAGGAAAGGAAAGAAAAAAAAAGGGAAGAATGGAGAAGGACGAAAGAAAAAACAAATTGGATTTGGCGGCGAGCTTATTTCGTTTTCTTCTGGGCCGCGGCGGCCGCCTGCTTGTCAGCCCGGGCGGTGACTCGGTTGCTCCTACAGGGACAGAAACAGTCAGTCGAACAAAGCTCGCATCGGCGCAACGCAGCAATCTTCAAGATGGGGACTCACATCATGGTCCGGCTGACGAGGGAGACGACCAGCATGAGCGCCCACTGGGGAACGAGGTTGAACGTCCAGACGATGTACGCAAAGGGCACGGAGAGCCCGAGCTCGGTGGCCTTGCCGTTGATCGGGTGGAACCACGAGTCGACGAGGGCGAAGGGCGTCTTGTCGCCGGCGTGCAGCTTAGCGAGGTCGTCGGCGGTGACGCTCGTGAGGTTGAACTTCTTCTTGTAGACGTCGACGGGGGCCGGGGGCGGCAGCATCTGGAAGGCCCAGATGTTGCCGGCCGTCGCGGTCCAGCTGCTGCACAGGATGGGCTGGTCGTCGCAGTTGAGGACGGCCATGCGGGGCGCGTCGTCGAGCTCGGCGAACTTGGCGGCCGTCTCGTTGAAGGCCTCTTCAAACCTTCCGCAGTGGCCTGCACGTCCCATCGCAATCCACAAAGTCAGCCAGGAGCGTCCTTCTCGTCCAGAATCATGCATGCCCCGGGGGGGCAGCGCGGGAATTTTCTTTCAAATGCAGGCGCACGCACCGAAGCAGGTCTTGTTGCGGCCGGTGATCATCACCCACCACTCCGCGGGCGTCTCGGCATCGAGCGCGACGGGCTCGTAGAGCGTGTCCTTCCAGTTCTCGAGCGACAGGACGGAAAGCTTCATGGGCCCGTCCTTGGCGGCGGCGGCAGCGACGGGGTCGAAGCGGCCCGGGTTGGGGACGTGGGAGACGAGCTGCGTCATGACCTGCTGGAACTGGGCCTTGTACTGGCTCAGCGGGGAGTCCTGGGCGGCGGACAGGCCCGGCAGGAGCGCGAGCGTGGCGGCGGCGGAGAAGCGCATTGTGATGTGGAATGGTTGAGTTGTATGAATGTCCTTGGGAGACGAGGCTTGCTGGCTCGAGGCGATGCGAACGCTGCGGTCGAACGTCGAAACGATCTCGTCAACGATGTTGATATGGTTTAGGTGATATGAGAAATTGCAGCCTCTAAGGATGGAGTCTCCAGACGACTTGAAAAGATGGCTGGAAAAGAGAAAGTGTCAGATTCAGGACATAACAGATCGACTCTTTGTACGGTGATCAAAACAGTGAGGGGTCCGTCTCTTTGTTCGACAGTGGAATGTTGAGGATTATCCACTTGCACTATCGAGAGCTCCGCTCGCCTTGCATGCAGGCCGCTCGCCGTTCCAATGAGATGTCTGGGATGGTCGTCCGAGCTCAACGTCAATTGAGCCACAAGCTGAACGGAGCTTGGATTCCAGAAGCGGGAGAAGCAATCGTAAGGTGGCCGGGGTTCAAGGTGATGACGCTATAGTATGATGTTGGCAGGATGAGAAAAAAAATCCATGACACGAGAGGGCCGAATGGACTCGAAAGACGTGGCCAGGGCGTGAATCTTCAAGTGGAGGATCAATTGTCAATAGAGCACTTAACCCTGACCCTGACATTGACCCTGACCCTGACCCTGACGTGCATAGCCGCTTGTAGGGTAGCTCCAGATTTGACGCCAGCGGAGATCAATGCCTAC
The DNA here is from genome assembly GCA_003055925.1 of Escovopsis sp. Ae720. Classification (NCBI taxonomy): domain Eukaryota; kingdom Fungi; phylum Ascomycota; class Sordariomycetes; order Hypocreales; family Hypocreaceae; genus Escovopsis; species Escovopsis sp. Ae720. Next base: position 188,034 of record NQYQ01000003.1, on the reverse strand, counting down.
CCTGTAGGCCACGGCCGAAGCACGCGTGCAGCCCGTCGTTGGGCCAGCGAGGCTCTTCAAAACAACAGACATCAAATCGAGCCGTTAATTCAATTATGACGCCGCGTCGACTTGAATGAATTGATGCGGCCATCGCCGACCTGCAGCTCGCCTCATCCCAACCCCTCAACCTCAACCTCAACCTCGATGCGCAGCTTCATACAGCATGGTACGCCACTCCCCCGCCCAGCCCCGATCTCCTCTGATCCTGCTCTCTCGCATACAGCACCGCCCACGCACACAAACGGCCTCAGAGCGCAGCAATGAGCAGTACCACTAAACCCACGGTGCCGCAGGCCCCCAACCCCCCCCGCGACGCAGGCACGAAGCGCAAACGCGGTAGGCCCCCGAACGCGCAGAGACGGGATATCCCCGACGCGCCGCAGCTCATCGCGGCGGCGCCCGAGGAGTACGACGCAGATGCCGACGATGCGGGGCGCCCGAGGAAGCGCGGCAGACCCCTGCGGAGCGTGAACGGCGGCGGCGCAGCGGTAGAGGACGGTGCTGCTCCGGCCAAGGGCGCGGGGAGGAGGTCGCCCCGTGGCAAGGAGAATCGGCCGCTCGATGACAAGGCGGACGCGGTGCAGGCGGTGGCGCAGGACGCGAAGCGCAAGCGGGGGCGCCCTGCGCTGGGCTCGCGTGAGCAGCGGCGAGACGAGACGCCCGAGGTTCCTGTCGTCAATGGAACGGCGCGCAGGAGGACGCAGACGCAGAGACAGACGCACGAGCTGAATGGGTCGGAAGAGGTCTCGAAAGCGCCGCAGCCGGAGGTGGGTCTGAGGAGGAGGAGGCGCGCAAGAGATCGCCTGGAGGAACCAGATCAGGAACCAGAATCGGAGCCGGAGCCGGAGCCGGAGCAGCCCGTGCGAAGAAGGAGGGGCCGCCCGCCGCAGCAGGACCAGCGAGAGCGGGAGAGCGTGGTGGAGCAACAGGAGGAAGACGATCAGCCGAGGCTCAGGAGACGAAGGCGACCGTCCATACAAGCACCCCCGCCGGCCGAGGCTCCGAGTCAGGCTCCAAAGTCTGCAGCCAAGTCGGCAGATGCGAGTGTCGAGGCTGCATCAGAACCGACGAAAAGAGGACGGAAAGACAGCAAACCCAAAGGGCCGAGCATGGAGAAGCCGACCCAGGAACAGAGTAAACCCAAGGGCCGCCGGTCCGGGAAAAGCGCAATCGCAGACACCACGGAAAAGACCACCGACGACAAACCCCGCAACAACGAAGACAGACACGACAACGACAACGACGACGACGACGACGGCGCTCCCCCCTCTCCCGAGAAACCATACACCCACATCGCCCCGCACACCCACCGCGTCCGCCAGTCCGAGATCAAGGCGAAATGGACTCCCCTGAGCGAATCCTCCCTCTCCTCCGTGTCCTCCATCCTGCGCCTCGCCCACCGGCCCATCCTCCAGCGCCTCTCCAACACGCAGCAGCGCCGCGAGCACACGGCCGCCGCGCTGCGCCTCGTCGCGAACCGCATCACGCGCAAGATCGCACGGGGCCTGCCCTTCCCGCCTCCCGCGATGGCGGGCCGCGCCTCCTCGCGCTCCGCCGCCGCCGCGGGTGCCAACGACGACGACGGCGGGCGCGCGGCGGAGCTCGACTTCGAGGGCGTGCTGGACGCGAAGCAGGCGCTCGAGCGGCAGCTCGACCCGGCGCTGCACGCGGTGGACCTGCTGCGCCGCGAGAAGGAGAAGCTGGAGCGCGAGCTCGAGAAGGACTACGAGGTGCTGCGGAACCTGGACCTGAGCGCGCGCGCGCAGGGGAGGGACCACCGCGGGCTGGTGAGGAGGGCGCATGTGCTGGCGCCTGCGCCCGAGACGGCCGCGCGGCGGAACGAGGACCATGAGAAGGATGGGCTGGTCCCGCAGCGGCAGGCGTCTTCCTCCGGCGGACTTTTCGATGTAAGAGATCTTTGCAACCCCCTTGCCCTACCCTAAGCCTTTTTTTTTCTTTCTTTTCTTTTCTTTTCCCGATTTCGGCTCCGTTTGTCGTCATGTGGTGCTAATCTTCGCGACTGGCAGAATCTCCAAGATGAGGAGGAGGATATCAAGGATCTCGGGCTCCAGCTCGGCAGCCATGCGGAGAGCATAAGGAACAATCTGCGCCAGACGGAGGATATAATGCCACAGCTTTCGCGCAGCAGGGCGGCCTTGCAGGATGTGTTGTTCAGATATCTAGATCAGGAGCAGTACGAGCATGTACTATTTGGATAACTGGGCGTGATTGCAAGTTGCTACGTGGTTTCGGATGAGATCCATGGGCCCAGGAGGGGGTAAGGGGGATGTGGGGGCTGGCATGTTTGTGCGTTTGTCTATGAGATCATGATGGGAATCAAGCGTGTTTGCTTTTGGCTGTAGAGGGAGGATCGTACATATGGTCTTGTACATGAACTGGAAGCCATGAATGGATGGACATGGATTGCCGGCGAAAGGCTTGCAGGAATTGGACGTATCTGGCTTTTTGATGGCATCAATGAGAAAGTGTAGGAATGTTGATGGACGTGAGTTGTCTGAGGTGTATCACGAGCACAGGACACGGAAGATCAAAGCATGCAAGATTGCATTCGTCTTGCTCTTCATCCGTTCATATCGTAAGCCAAATATATCTTTACTCGTGGATGTCAGCCCGCAGAGGGATTGACAAGCGTATATCTTGAAAGTGACAAAAAAATATTATGTACAGAAAATTATGAAAATCGAATCCAAAAAAACAGCTCGAGGTCGTGACTTTTGACATCCAGTGCCATCCCCCACCTTTCGTTAACGTGCCATCATGCCATCGCCATTGCGATCAATGAAGACCCCTTAGCGACGGATGTGAGCGAAGCCAGAGGAGTGGGGCATGTGGGGGTGGGTGCCGTTGTGGCGGCCCGTGGGGTAGGGAGCGCCTTCGTGACCGGTGGGGACGGCGGTCACGGTGACGGTGGAGGTGACAGCGTCAGCGCAGGCGGTGGGCTGGACGGTCACGTAGACGGTCGGGGCCGGGACGGTAACGGTCTGCGTCTCCTTGACAGTGACGGTCTGGGGGCCGTCGCAGTTGCAGCCACCGGCGTTGGGGCTGGGGCTGGGGCTGGGGGCGGCACCGGAACCATCGTTGGAGCCCTGGCTCGAGCCGGCGCTGGGGGCGGCGCTGGGAGAAGGAGCGTCGCTGGGGGCATCGCCGGTGGAGTCGGCAGGGGGACCAGCAGGGCAAGGAGTCATGGCGGGAGAGGCGTCGCTGGAGTTGGGGGTGGGCTCGGCCGCAGGAGCGCTGCTGGGGCCGTTGCTGGGAGCATTGCCGGGAGCGGAGTCATCGGGAGTGCCGCTGGGAGCCGGAGCGTCGCTGGGAGCAGGAGCGTTGCTGGGAGCAGGAGCGTCGCTGGGAACGTCGCCAGTGGAGTCGGCAGGGGGGCCGACGGGGCAAGGAGTCATGGCGGGAGAAGCGTCGCTGGAGTTGGGAGTGGGCTCGGCCGCAGGAGCGCTGCTGGGAGCATCGCCGGGAGCGGAGTCACCAGGAGTTCCGCTAGGACCAGCACCGGGAGCGTTGCTGGGAGCGTTGCTGGGAGCGTTGCTGGGAGCACCAGGAGCACCGGGAGCGCCGGGAGCATCGCTGGGACCGGCAGCCGGGGCAGTGGGAGACGCGCAGCCACCAGTAGAGCACTTCACCGTGATAGTGCGGGTGGTGAAAGTGGTGGAGAAGAGGGTGGTGGTGGTGCTCTCATCGCTGCTCACGGAGGACACGACGGTGGGCACAACGGTGGGCACGAGGACATCGCTGGTCGCGCCGTTGTCGGCCGGAGAGGAAGAGTCCGCGGGAACGGGAGCGGGAGAGCTCGGGGTGGGGGCGGCACCCTCAGGGGTGCTGGCAGCACCGGAGGTGACGCCACCGGCAGGCGCGGGGGTCGAGGAGGCGGCCTGAGGAACACTGGCGGTGGGTGCCGGGTGGATGGTCGAGCCGGTGATGAGACCGCTGGAGTGGGCGCCCACGACGGAGGAGGAGATGTGCGAGGCGCTCGCCACGGGGCAGACAGTGGTGGTCAGGACGACGGTGTCGGTCGTGACGAAGGTGGTCCTGTCCGACTCGGGGAGGGCGCTGATGGCGGTGGAGTTTGCGCGGGCAGGGCAGTTTGTGACGGTGGGAGCGCAGCTGATGACCGTGTGCGTGGTGGTGGCGAAGACGGTCAGGGTGGTCGAGCCAGAGGCCGGAGTGGCCTCGGGCGAGCCGGTGGAGGTCTGCGAGACGCCGGGAGTCTCCGTGACGTCCTGAGTGCTCGAGACCCCGGTCAACAAGCTCGAGCCAGTCGACGTGGGGTCAGCGACGGTGGTGGAGTTGGAGAAGTGGAAATGGCGAGCATCGAGTCTGCTGGCAGAAGCCAGGGCAGCGAACAAGCCCAAGGCGGAGGCGGTAGTCTTCATGGTGACGAAGATGTTGCTTGACTGGTTTTTAAAGAGTGAAGTCCAAGTTTGGATGTTTGAGGCAGACCAGTCCGCTCACAGGGGTAAAAGAGAGAGATGGAGACAGATGTGATAGGAAAGAAAAGAATGGAATCAATCTCAAAGGACTGACGAAAAGAAGGACGATAGGAAAAGCGAGAGATGAACAAGGAGTTAAAACAAAACAAACAAATGAGGGGGAACCGAAGTTTTATACACGGCGTCGTCGTCGTCTTGGAACGAGGCGATTTCCGTGATGGATGCCACACTCGGACGAGATACCCCCCCCCCCTGGGGGGGAGACAGCATGGCAAGCCACATCACGACCCCTCCTACTTCCGTACCTGTAGGCGGCGAAGCATAAACGCCGAGGATGCCCCACGAAGAGCCCGGCCAGTGGCAAGCACCGAGAGGGAGAAAATTTCTCGAAGATCGGAGGGGACTAGCCCAACACGGCGGGGTGCGCGATTGCCTGGGCTGCGAATCCAAGACATGCTATTGATGATCCTGGCATCGTGCCGGAGACATGGCCAGCTTGGATGCGACACAAGGGCCGGGTCAGGGGCAGGGCCGCCGTCGCGATTGGCCAAAACGGAGATTGGTAGCCTCACGACTTGGACAGGCTGACGCACGATGCCATGCAGGTACGGCGCGGGTTGGTCTGCGGCGAAGCCCACTCGGGCCCGGTCAGGATTCAGGCAGAATCTGAGACGTCAAGGTCAGCCAATCATGCCGTGACGTCGGACGACGGAGATACCTGCAGTCTGCAGTCTTGCAGGCCCCCAAATGGTCGATGGCGATGGTGTTACAAGGATGGGCGGCGAGAGGGTGGATTCCCTCTATCTTGAAACACTGAGCCCCCCCCCCTTGGTCTGCTGGGTACCGTGGGCCTCTCAACAAGCGGACCGAGGACATCCGTGGACGAAGCCGCAGTGCCTGGAAGTCTCGTACTCGTACGAGTAGAAGCAAAGAAGAGTCATGATGGGCTGTGATGCGAATGCAGTACAGGTAGAGTCGAGGCTGCAGTAAATGGCCTGGCGATGATGACGAGTCGTGCGGAGAGGAGCCCTTTCCTTTCCTTTCCTTTTTTTCTTTTTTTTTGAACTTCATGTTCCTTCAATTTGTTTGCTCAATTCGTTTTGTGCGTGGAAGTTACGTTACTGGTAGAAGGATTAAGCGAGGGAATATCGGTGTATCCAGAACATCCACTTATGCGAGTGTATATTGCGCTTTATTGCATAAAATGCATCTACCGGGTATTGGATCCATCCTCGCCATCTCGGTGTTACCTGTATTCTCCTCGAGCCCATGCAAGCCAACGACTCGTAATAAAGGTTGTCCAGACTTACGAGTATCAGATTACAAGGATATGAGTAGTTTCACCAGCCCCTCGGAGGAATTGCTTCCTTCGGCCATTTCCAGATATGGAACTACAGGAGAGATGTTGATGAGTGGATAAGAAGTCTGGAGTCCGAAGCCTCCCGCACATCTTGTCCCCTCATCGCGGACCGAGGGAGAGGATTTGTCGGAACAAGGGTTGAGGACAATGACCGCCCGTCAGGCCTCTCACAGTCTTTCTTGCCTCTCCCATCTACATCTACAGGTAGATGTAGGTGCCGTTGAAGCGAAGGATAAAGAGTCGGAACGGCATGGTGAAGGATTCAACCCCACGATGCAGCGGACATGCCCACCCCAACCATCCCCCTTGCAACGCCATCACAATAGAATCCTGCGGCAATCTGGCCTCATTTCGAGTGAGTTCGAGTACATACTCGTATTCCCAACGTACCTGCATGAGTACCAACAGCGAGGTGTTGTCCCTTCATGATCATGAGCGTCTAAGCGACCTCTGCTTGTGGGATCTCTTGCCTTCGGTGACCGAATACGAGTAGAAGACTCTTGGCTGTTCTGCCAGGTCATGCTGAGTAAACGACTGTCTGATTCCCCAAAGATACGGACGCTCATTTGAGGTCAATACCTTTTCATTTCGTCGGAGACTGACAGCCACCCAAGGCACAGCCACGGTCCTGTAGACACCGTCGTCGAGTGCTTCACGAAGTGCATATCTTCGTTACATGCATCCCCCCCCTTCCTCTTCTCCCTCCGACAGGTTCTGTCATTTCCGTCCGAGGAATTCAGGGGTTTCTGACATGACTCAAATCGCTCACCTCACCTACATGTACTCGTATCGAAGCAAAGGTAGTCGATGACAAAGCATCTCTATCTCGTACTCGTATCAACGTCAAGACGGAACGAGCGGCCAGGAAGTTCGTTGTTTCGATGGGACGCACACCGACTCGATACCCGCGGGAGCCCCTCACTTCGCCAACCGGGTCCTCGCGCATGAAAATCGGAGAGGAAAGCTAGTGATAGTTCGTCAGTCGGTTGCAGGGTCAAGTATCCTTGACGGTACGGAGTAGAGCCGAAATCCGATCGTCTGCGTACTCGTATAGGTAAGCACGTCGCTGTTCATCAGTAGTGCCGAGATGAAACACCGACACAATCGCCCCTGAGCCGAGTGCCTCAAGATACGCTTCGGTGGTGTGGTGGAGGCAGCCATTGTGGAGGCAATCATCCAGAAAATTTCTATTTCGGGAACTGGCATCAGCTACTCGATTTCCTCGATCCTCGGACGTGGCTTGCCCTGATCGTCGAGGATCCGGAGTCCACCCTGGCTCTGATCGCCCCCGGGGCTGACGCGCAAGCCAGACAGCCTCCCCAGACCAGCCGCGGCCCCTTCTCGCTCCATCTGTGTGGGGAGCAGGCTGCTCATCCCCCAATGCTCGAGGCTCTCGACCACGTCCCTCGCATGCTGCTGGACGAGCCCGTCGTTGTCCGTCCCGGCCACGTAGTTTAGCGTCGTCTGCATCTCCTGCCGGCTCTGCTCCGTGAGGCCGAACCCGAGCCGCTGGCCTGCAGACCTGGCCTTCTCCAGCGCCCGCGCGAAGCTGAGGATGAGGAGCACAGCTGCTCTGCGCAGGATGCCCGTCTCCAGCCCGGGCTCCATCGTCAGGATGTTGATGCTCATGTCGACGCCCGCGGAGACCAACGTCGGACCCACGCCCATGATGTTTGCTTCGACGGCGCTGCCGAAGATCGAGAGCGCCGAGGTGCGCATGCGGATGTCTTCGCTTCCCCGCTTGCTTTCCCACCCCTGGAGTATGCTGGCGAGAATTGCGTTGTTGGCCCTGTCCTCTGCTGTCTCTCCCCCGTCGTCGTCGTCATCATCGATATCATCCACTTCCATGTCCGAAGCAGAGGAAGCAGCCTCTGCTTTTCTTCTTTTCAGGTCGGCAAGCCTTTGATCTCGTGCTTGCTTTGCCATCGTTTTCGGGCGGTGCCCTCTCCGGCCTGCGATGGAGAGCAGTGTCTCGCCGGCCCTCTCGGAGACTTCGCCGGAAAAGGTCTCGCCGAGCCTCTCCATTACTTGGAGTATGGCCTCGCCAAATCTGAGGCGGACATCCGTGGAAAGCCTCTCCTGGGAATCCATATAGTTCTCGAGGAGTTCCTGCATCGTTGATCGTGGGTGCTTGTTGGCAAGTTGCGTGAAAATTTTGATCACCCTGAGATTGATGAAATCGTCGTTCTCTCTCAAAAGCCGGGACATGAGAACCATTGTTGCTTGAATATCGAGGATGGGACTCTCGGCAATGACGAGGCCGGAAAGAAGATTAAGCCCTTCAGAGACTACTGGCGGGGGGTTGTTCTCGCTGTCTCCGGTGATGTAGCTCATCGCCAGATTGTAGGTCTTTCGATCTTCAACGTGCCGGGCACTAAGCGCCGGACCAGCCTCGTTTGGCTTCTCCTCAAGGTCATCCCTATATCTCAGGAGCATGGCCAGATTCCGCGCTGTCGCAGAGACGTCGTCCCGATCGCCCTGGCCTATTCTTTCCAGCGACTCTTCGACTATGAGAAGCTCAGGTGGATTGACGTCTGATTTTTGAAACGTCGGCGACGTGATGACCAGGTTCAACAAACTCAGCGAGATGCCGATAACGTCATCTCCAACCGGTGATTGCTCGTCGGCCTGGAGGACCTGGCACACGAGCTCCAGGAGCTGATCAAAGTGACTGACCAATTTTTCGGGCGCTTTCTCCATGAGCTTCTGGAGGATGGTCACGTCAATGAGTTCCCTTACAGCTTGATCAGGGCCTCCTCCCATTCCGCTGTCCCCTTCATGGCTGATGACAATGCCAGATCTGCTTTGCCTTCCGGCTGTTTGGATCCACCGTCTAAGAAGACCAAGGAAGACCGACGAAATCTCTTCTGCCGGGCACATGGAGCACGCGAAAATGACCAAAGTCATCGACTTTGAATCAATCTCTCCCCAATCTAGCTCAGATCGGAGGCCCTTGCCGCGGAATCCTGGCTTGATGATCTCAATGCCCCCAGGGACCGCAAGGTGGAAGGTCCAAGGATGTTCATCCTCGTCGGATGATCCCCTGTATAAGAGATCGCGAATGAAAACGGTGATGCTTTCTGCATTGCCGAAGAGTCTGAGATATGTCTGAACCAGGCCCCTGGAGGGCCTACAAAAGCCTTTCTCTGTGTCCCCTGAAGGATTGACCCAGGATGCCAAGGCCCAGAGTGGCAAAAGGACGGGCTTGAGCACCCTTTTGCAAAGACCAGGAGAGGGGTTCGAAACGATCAGGAGTTCGAGGCGCCGGAGTGACCGCGCGAGATCGTCCTGTGAGACGAGAGTCTTGTCACTGCCCAAATCCACGACGTCCTCATCGTCGTTGCTTGACGTGGAAGTTTTGAAATCATCTTGAGCCTTGCTCCGAAGCGCAGGGTTGATGGACTCGAGCAGTGGTTGCACAAATGCGTTCCATCCAGGGGCGCCTGATGGCATCATCAGCCGGCTTTTGAGTCACGATGGAATCAGGCTATTACGATGCCTTACCTGGCGCACCAAACTGTCTCTTCCCGAGAATACCGAAACCCACGGCCTGGGCTACCGTTTTGGCCACATCCGCACCCGCCGCCCCGTCAAAGAGCTCGAAGAGCTGTTGCGCCAAGCCTTGAAACCATTGTTCAGGACTCATGGAAGAAGGCACGGATGACAAAAGCTTCGTTGCGACAGCCACGGCTTCGTGGGTGATATCAGCACCCTTGCTCTCCCTGCCTCCTTGGCTGGCAGCGCTCTCAGCACCTGTCTGGCCGGCACTGCTGGGATGAACAGCGAACACAAATTCTAGTGTTGCCCTCACACCATCCGGGCGCAGAGGGAGCAGAGTCAGAGTCTGCATCAGCGGCGTTCTCAGCCATTGGGGGAGCACATTTGGCTTGATCAGGGTGTTCAGCGCATGGAGAAGAATCCATGTTTGTGTCCTGCGCAGAACCTCGTCAGATTGATCCATACCAATAGATGCCTCTTCCTTCGATCGTCGAGCTCAACCACTCAGAGACGGCACACCTACCCATCAATCAACTCATTGTACTTCTGCAGCCCAGACTCGCGCCTCGCGGCATCGGCCGATGGATCAAACGCAGTTTTGGCAGCGTCGATGATCGACTCCAAGATCTTGGGTTGCGGCTTGCCGGACTCTGGCGCATCCGCCATGATTCTGGTGACCACGGCTTCCAAACTGATTACCGCATTTAATATTCTGAGAACGTGATCTGCTTGACCGTATGTAGACACCTGAAGAAATTCTTGGTCGTCGTGAGTTGGATTCCGCAACGTTCGTCATGGTGATCGAGAGGCTCGACATTGGACATTCGAGGAGGCGGCGTTCATACAGTGTGCGATACCCATCAATCGTACCGTATTGATGACAAAGCATGAGAAGTGTGCCTCATCACGTGCAGACGCGCGTTACGCGACTTGGTCTGTGCGCGATGCGGGGCGGCCCAGAACTTGCTTTGAGGCTACAAAATCATCTCGCGTCTTGGTTTGTTGACATCACCAACTTCCCCTCACCCCAATCTCCACGGGAAGCCGACCGATCCCCCCCCACCACCATGCTTTGCCGCCGGAGGCCGCCCGTTACGGATGGACCCGATCGTCTCGCCGCTGACCGCATGTCTGGACCGTCTTCGAAGCCAATCAAGCCCGAGCTCCTTCGCTGTCCTTTGAGGGCAGCAGCACCTCGTGCACGTCGCCTCCCACACAGTCCCCAATTCTGGTTTTCCGCAAGGAATGTCTATCGCAGACCCCCCCTTTAGGCTTGTCGCCCAGAATATGCTGCCCACGAGTCCTGCAACAGCTCTCGTCGCCGGCAGCATGTGGATCTATTCTGGCCACCTCGCCATCGGTCACTAGATGGCCAAGCCTAGCCGGGGGAACTCAGTCTTGGAACTTAACCCTAAAATCTTCGCTGGTCTTCTCTACATCGTTTTGCACCAACACGGTCTCTTCGCCTTTTAAGTCGCCCAATCTCTCTCGAATCGGCCTGGACACTGAAAATGTGGTCTCGCCTGATGAGATGAGGCCGGGCTTCGACAGAATGGCGGGGGGAGAAAACCAGTCACCTGTGTGTGCGCGAATGGGGGCAGCCATGAGTCCCAAATGGGTGGCAGTCAGATCCCGAGAGGACGCTCGTCGGCTCCCCCAGCTGGTCAACCCGTGGCCACCAATCGGTTGTTCCCGCGGCGTCTTGAGCTGTCATGGCGTGCCACTGTCGATGTGCCTAGCTTGGGCGGGACTTGACGGAGTGCTACTTTAGCCCCGGACAAAGGCAATCGGGAGATTAAGAGCGCGCAATGGGTCACACACTGTCAGGTCGCGGCATTTCAAGAACGACACCGACTGGTGACTTGCCGGAGCACGCTCGGAAGCGATGTTGCGAGGACCACTTGGTATCACACGGAAATGCTGGCGCCTGACCCCGCATGCCCATCTGCTCTGCTCTCGGAAACCTCTCAGATTGTCTCTTGCTGCTTCCACCCATTGCAATGGCATGTCACAGGCTATGACTCTGCTCAACGCCCTGGAACCACACAACAGCAACAGCTAAGCGTGTGGGATGCATCCGCATCTGACCGGGCCAAGTGCATTAACCTTCGGTCGTAGGCCTCGGTCTATGATGCGGCAAGGGCGCCAGTACCTCAATCCGAGAACGGCTCTCCGTCCTCGGGGCTTCCCTCGTTTTGTCCACGACTAGACGAGATGAGAACACGGTTTTTTATGGATGTCTTTTGTCCGTGTGTCAACGCCCTCCTGAGAGCCTCTCGTCGAGAGCCCCGGAGAGGAAACAAAAACAAGTCCTCGTTGGCAGTGCAAAAACAAACAGAAGGAGCTCGCTTTTCTGGCGTCGAGACGAAGCTTCAGATTTGGGATTCGTGGCCTCGTCTCCATCCTCGGACGGTTCTGAGAAGGCGGTTTAGTATTTCAGGGGATCGGTATGGAGCAGAGCGCTCCAGCAAAATGGCATTTCCAGCCATCGCCGGATGATGGTCTCGGCGTTCGAGTGTGGTTGCTGGTCCGGGACCCATCTCGAGTTGGAGTCAAAGTTTCGTACTTGTCCGTGCCCGCGGCTGCATTCGAACGCCGGCCTCGTCTGCGCACTGCCGGCGACCTTACATTACATACATTGGCAGGGAAGCTTCTTTTGGTTGTCCTTCTACCAGAAATGGGATGAGGGACAACCCCCTTGGTGGGCTCGGGGATAAGTCACCTCTTTCTCTCTGCGAAGTCAAACGATCACTGACTGATGGAGGTCAAGGTTTTCGCCGAAGCAGCCGGGATCGGCTGTCTCTGCTATCCCTCCCGAGATGCCGGTGTTCATCAGCATCTCAAAGCCGCGAACTCCGCCTCAGAAGATCTGCCAAGCCAACCTCATCTCAGAAGAAGAGTCTAAGGCCCCTCGAAGAGCCAGGGACATGTACGTGCGGCGAAATCCCGCTTCACCCACAACCAGCGGCGCTCCGAAGTATTTGGAATCGGTCCTGTGCGGCATGATGAGCTCCGAGCGAATCCTCCGGACATGCATTTTAATGCCCCGATTGGGATTCTCTCGATGACGACACATACAGATCCGTCGGCCAATTTCGGCGCGAGGGGCGTGCACAGTCCCAAGGCTCCCGAATATTGATCGAATCACGATCCATTTGAGGAATCTGCTGGCCTGTCGGGAGAACATCGGCGCCGCGCGCTCACGATCAGAACTTGACGCTATCAACGGTGAGACAGTCAGACCATGCACGTGTGCATGCGCAGAAGAATTGGGAAGATCCACCCGGGGTGGACGAGCGAAACGAGAGGCCTTGTTGTATGAGAGGTCTCGGACCCCAATAGCTGGTCCAGCTGAAGGATGCATGGGTGCCTACAAATCAAGTGCCTGTACGAGTACAGGTTCTCCGTGATGTACGGAGCCGTTGTTCGGTTGATCTGGACAAGCTGCCAGCGATAGTGGAGCTACTCCGTACTCTTGGCCCGATTTTGTGGGTGCAAATCGCTGCTGGATGTACGATACGAGTACGGATACGATAGCCCGGTTCCCGGTTGTCGGTCCTTCGTAGGGTTTAGTGGTTTCTAGCCTATCCAGTCCGCCTCGCATCCTGTACGACGCCTCCATCCCAGTCTCTTTCAGGAGTACGGAGTATTACTCGTACGACGAGTACATGCTGATACGAGTTCTCCGTACTGCTAGTAGGATCTATAGATCGCTATATTGCATAATCGTACTGGCACTACTCGTAAGAACATACGACTGTACTCGTAGTGGTGGCCAAGCCTCTGGCGATGCAGGGGTGGGGATCTAGGAACCAATATTGAGATTTCTTCCATCCAGTTCCAACGTCCCAACTTTCAAGGCGACCCGGTCCTGCCTAGTAGGGAGCTCCCGACGTGCCGAATGACCGAGATGCCCAGAGACATTGTGTCCCTGCGATCCGTCACTGGCTGATCGCGATCCTGACTGTTTTGGGAAGAGCATGATTGGAATACCCGCGTCGGGGGCACGGCACCTAGCGAGACCAGCCCGGCCGTTGAAAGGGGCAGATCCAGGCCCCTGCTTGATGATCGCCAAGGGACCCAGAGCTACGAGCACTGCCAGTGCGAGTACGAGCACGCATATACTCGCAATTGATGTACATCTGTACGAAGGATTACCCAGCGTCGAGGTACAGTATACCCCCTAAAAGTTTCACTTAACTGGGCCTTCTTGCAGGTCCATAGAGCCAATCGAGGGGTTATGCGTAATGGCCGCATAATACCTCTTCCTATGCATGCAAGCTATAGTGAAGAAGAGGTATGTTGTGTCCCGATACAAATCCTTGTCTTCGATTCGTTAAAAGTCCTAAGCTGCCAAGCTTTTTGCAAACATTCAGGGGTCGTATTGTATGTGATCCATGAGCAAGGGGTCTTGGACGCCTGTACGAGTACGGAGTACAGGCAGTAAGATGATGCGATGCGCGATAGGTTTTATTGATTTCTTGGCCTCGGCTCGGCTTCAGCCTACCGACGACAACAGAACTCCGTACAAGTACATACATTGATTCATAGAGAAAGGCATCCAGACTGGTGTCGTCTCGTCAAGCATTGGAGCTCAAGTTGAGGTTGAAATTGTCATTCAGAGGACTTGTCCTGTTGCACAAAACTGAGTCGGTACGGGCACAAGCTTGAAAGTTATACACGACCTTTACTGGTACTCGTACATACTGACTTATACACCAATTGAAGTTTTTGTGAACGACTACTAAGGTATCTATACTCCCTGTGTCGACAAGGCAGGAATCAGGGGGTTGACCCCGGGGGAGTGAGAGGCAAGAACGTACCACTACAGGTACTGCCAGGTAGTACAGGTAAGGGACAGATATCATGGGCAACAAGAGAGAAAGTCGGAGTGAAATATACTACTACTAAGGAAGGAGGGGGGGATAATCTAGGGAGGGATGACAAAAGGGGGAAAGACCACGAATCCAGATCGGAAGAGGAGGAAGGATCGCCCGAGAAATAACGTTGAAAAAAAAAAAAAGGAAAGGAGTGGGTGAGGGAGAGATCAGATGGAAAGAGCTCGGTCAAGACTCGGCGGCGGGGCAAGAGGCGAGAGCCGCCCGGAAAACCCGGAAAACCCGGAAAACCCAACAATCCTGAGAGCTGCGGCAACGTGATCCGGCCTTTGGCAAACATCCATCAATCAATCAATCAATTGATCAATCCATCCAGGCCACTGCCAGGTTTCCAGGCCCCTGGCGCAATCACCCATTCAATCCATGGCTTGGCCCGTCTAGCCCTGCCACGGGGCCCGTGGCCCACGCTCGCGGCGTGCGCCCTGCAACGATGGGCCCAGGGGACCGCCTGCTAAACCCTGCGTCTCGAGGCAGTTGGCGGACACGGCCGGGTTCGTCTGGAGCACCAGCATCGGCATCCCGGGGGCCATGGGGTGAGGGATGGCGTCCTAATCATTGGAGGCTCAACGACATCGTCCGACCAGGAGCACGATGACGAGACGTCGCTGCTCGTCGTCTCATCTCTACCCTCGGCCTGGAAAAGAAGGGAAGCCTGTTAGCGTGCCGGTCTCGCTGCGGGTTTCTTGGAGAGCAGATGACATCAATGTCGCAAGAAGTCCGGGAAGACGTCGACTCACAATGCAGATGGCACAGGGGGAGTTGTTCACCCATACCCAATTGGGGCAATTGTGTGAGTAAAAGTTCTTGCAGCGATACTTGTAGAACCCGCCGCTTCCGCTCATGATGGCAGTACAGGTACGACGAAGAAAAGAGGTGGCTAATAGACTTGAAGACGACTAGACGAAGATCAGGATGGGCAACTTTTTCGAGATCGAATGGAAGAGCAGACGCTTCCATCTCCCGAGCTATATATCCATGAGCCTTCACGAACCGTGCTCGAATCTCGGAGGCGTTTCTCGGCGTTCGTCGGCAAGGCATTCCCTCAGCGTCGCGCCCTCAAAGCTGCTCCTTAGCTTCAGAGGCAGGTCTTCCGGGACAGATCAGGCAATTTCTCTCCTCCTCGCCCCTCCCCGTATTGGGTCCTATTTTCTCCCCGTCCCTTCGATATTCCCCGGCGGTCTCAGCGTGCCGCAGCATGAAGCAGAGTTCCATACTTGCTTGGAGATGTCAACATCGCTGCCTCCTTCCTCAGCAGTGGATTTTGAGTCAGTTTGGGCGTCTTCATTGGCTACCTGCCGGGCCAGGTGTGCCTTTTTTTTGAGCTTCCTGCTGCTCCTTGTCCTGAGGATTCTCCCACGGACCTGGCTTGAGAGCCATGTGGAACTGACCAGAGAGCAGAACAGGTCACGAAAATTCAACAAGCGACTAAGCAAGGATTTTCATGACTAGTGCTGAAGAGCCCAAGGGTCAGGGCGGTGGATGTGGTTCTTCATTTCCATGATTTTGGTTGCCTGTGTGGCATTGACGTTTTCAGGTGCATGGATGGACACACCATGCGACATGAGCTGTCTGTTGCAGAAGTTTTGCCTTGCACATGCAGGCAGCAAGGGTACGAGGACATGGAGCAAACGGGCCGGCACTGGACCGCGACTCGGGTGACCGGATGGCTCCCAGAGGGCCGTGTTGACACATTCCACGGGGCTCCGATGCGAGATCGCTTCCCGTGCGACGTTGGATGTCTACCCAGCCAACCGGTCTGCGAACCTTCCCTCTATGGCAAAAATATCAGCATGGCATGATATTACAGACGAATGAATGACTCGACTGGATACATAGGGATGCCCTCCATGGTGCGATCTGTCCTCAGGCCCTTCTGGAGCCCGATCTACCGGCATTCGACACTTCAGGAGTCGCCACCCGCCCCCACGTGGATCAGAAAATGGTTTCGGCGACGGCTCTCGCTCAAGCCGAAGGATTTTTGACCTTGATCGCCAAATCTTTTCACAGGTCCAAGATCCCGAGTCCGTGGACAGCCGCAGTAGCAAGACGAAAAAGGAGGGTGATAGAGGGGGGTCAACTGAAAGGAGGAGGGGCGTGCGCTCGGTGTGTCGTATGGAGTTACTCGTACGATGACTGGAGAGGGAAAGAGGGAAGAGGGGGGGAGTGGGAAAAGGGGGGGGGGAGGGCCGCCGCTCCCGAGTTCTGCTGCCGCGTTGTTGCCATGAAGGGATGGGGAAAAAATGAGCTCGGAGAAGACCTAGCTCGAGGCCAAGTTCCCTGCGTAGCTGGGCAGCCCTGTGGGATACTGCATCTGAACGGGGCGTTCGGAGCAGAATATTCCACGAGCTCCAGCCACAGAAGGCCCGGAGATACCTGCGTGCAGCAAGGCAGCAAGGTCTACCAGGTTCCCGGAGCTTGGGGGTGGGGGATGTGATACCGAGAAGGAAAGGGGTCCGAACACCCACTACCTACATACAGGCAAGTACGAGTATACATCCACTAACCTCTCCTGCATTCACATCTACGTTCGTACCTGCGTTCGCATTTGCATCATCCGCGTCTGCATTCGCATTTCTCACTACTATACATTTCCGTTAACATTTTGAGTAGCAGCTGCATCCACGGGTGGGACAGGGGGTCGCCCAGTTGGATGGGAGGAACACAGAGATGAAGACATTACGTGTATCTGAGAGGATACAGTACATGATGCAACATGCGTCTCCCTTGGCGATGAAGATTCCACCTGAAGTTTGAGTCCCTGGTACGTTGATGCTTCCCCCCAGGGAGAAAAGGGGGGGGGGGTTGAATGGTGAGGGGAAGGGGGGTGAGGCAAGAGGAGGAAGTGATGTGCTGAGGAAGCGGAGGTTTCAAAGCCGTCTTGCTTGTACCTCGAGGATGAGTCGTGGACGAGGCAGGGGTTTGGAAGATGAAGAACACAATGGTTCCTCTCGAGAAGGTAGGCAGAAAGATTTGCACCTGGATGGATCGATACAGCAGGAACGAGCAATCAATATCAGTAGGTAGTTTGGGGGATGTGAAATCCGGGTACTCGGTGAAGGACAGGGGGGTGACGGCTGAGCCGGGGCTGGGCACTGCCGGTCTATTACTCGTATGTGAATCCACCACAGTTGAAGGGCGTATACTAATTGTATGGACGATGCCAGCCTCTCTCGACACCCACCGTTGAAGGATGCATCCCAAGCCAAGGGCCGCCTGTGGAATGGATCAATGGCATCAATGAATCACGTCCTGCATATGACGGCTTTGGAGGCATTCGAACATGGCAGCGCTCGTCCACAGGTGCCTGTCGACCTGAGCGTGTCGTCAGCGTGGGTGGTGGGGGGGGAGGCTTAAGATTGAGGGCAAGAGGCAGATGGCAGATCTAGTATGACATTCGAAGTCCCAAGCAGAACGAATGAATGGCACGAGGATGATGCGTGATGCTTGAATACATCAATGATTCATCAATCAATACATCAATACACCAGACTCATTGGCATCTAGGCATGTCATGACTCACCTGAGGGTTGAGATGGTGGAATCGGCACATCCATGTTCAGCGTCGACTGTTGGCGGCTATCAAATCCATCGATCTACTCGTACTACTATTGATATCCATTTCTTACATCCATCTGACATCCATCTTACATTGATCCATTCCACGGTATGAGGTAGAGGTAGAGAGTGCATGTAGTACGAGTACGGAGTAGTAGTAGAGTCCAGTCCAGCTTCTACCGGTAACGGGGCACGTAATACTGCACCTGTACTCGGCCATTGCAATCACGAGGGGCTTGTCTACTTCTACTCGTAATAAGCTGGCTGAGAAATGTCTAAACTCGATGACTGCATCTGCACAGTACTCGTACTCGTACTATATAATAGGGTTCCGTATGTATGTAAGAATGCGAGAGCCATCAAGAGTACGAGTCCTACAGCGTCGAAACCAAACCAGACCAGGGGTGAGACATGATTGAACACCATTCTTGCATCATCACCAGCAGAGGAGGAAGAAAAAAGAAAAAGATAAAAGGGAAGAAAAAGAAAAAAAAAGAGAAAAAAAGAAAAAAAGAAAAGACGAGATCCAGAAAGCCACAACACGAGCTTGTGACTGGTAGAGGTCAGAGAGGGGGAAAAAAGGAAACAACAATTGATATTTCGAAAAAGGAAACGTTGCAGGTCCCGGAGGAACAAAACAACATAGACTGCTCCTACAAATGATATTCAAGTACTACCTACTACCTCTCGTACGGAGTACTACTACTACTACTACTGGTAGGTAGGGGCTCGGCAAGGCGGAAGCGCGATCTTGAATGGAATGGATGGATTGATGGATCCATTGAATGTCAACTTGTTGTTGATGTTGATGAGACCAGACGCCTCCATCTTGATGGCCCGGGAATCATCTTGCCGCACATCCCGCCGCAGCGTGTCGCGAGACACCACGCTCACGCACCGGGAACAGATGATGCAGCAATTGATGGATCCATCGACCCGTAGATTGGTTCATCCATCCATCCATCCATCCATCCATCCATCCATGGCTTCTCCCTGCTGCAGTCGCACATGCGCGATGCAGCCTGTCAGGCGCCGGCTGCTCGCCGGTCCTCCCTGGCGCCACCGCCGCGGCAACCCCCGTCATCTCGCCGGCCCGGGCCTCGGGAAAGGGGGGGGGGGGGGGGGGGGGGGGGGGGGGGGCCGGGGGGGGGAGGGGGGGGGGGTTGGCACGAGAGGGGAAAGAGGGGAGGATGAGAAGAGGAGGGGAAGAATTGATGGAATAGAGGGGACAAGAAGACCGGACTTGGGGAAAAAGAAAAGAAAAAAAAAAGGGACCGGGACGTGCTTGAGGGAGGTGTCGGGTTGAGATTGATCAATGGATTGATGAGTTGAGTGAGTGCGCCCTCTGCTTGTAGTACGCACGGCGTACATACCATGGTGCTCCGTATATACGGAGAGGTAATCAATACTTCTTGTACGGACGACTCGTGGTGTGAGGGGACGATGCGCGAGACGTCGAGCAGGAGAGACAAGACAGATGCGGTACACGAGATGCGGATGCGGATGCGGACGCAGATGCAGATGCAGATGCAGATGCTCGACTTCGGATGAATTCCATCAATGTATGTACGATTGATACCTATGTATCAAGCACAGGTTGGCACGCGCGTGTGCTCCATCAATCAATGTCACGCAAACAGCATTGATTGATGTCTTGCCAGCACCCCGCACGAATCTACATATTGATCCATCAATGTGTATAATTACTCCGAGCATGGATCAATACATGCGCAGGCAGCTGGGGGTTGGGGTTTGAGAGAATGGCCGAGACGGGGCGAGCTCGGGGCTCTTGCAGGCACCGACGACGACTTGATACGTGAGTACAGACACACATTTGATCAATCCATCCATGGATCTTGATCTTGACGCCCTCCGCGGATCCAGCCCCTGCGAGACAGCAGCACATCGTGGAACGCGGCGCGTGTGGTGTGGTGTCTTGATGGAGGCCAATCGCGTCTGATGTCTGATGGCTGCCATGTATGTCTGGTGCGCTGCGAGCAAGCATCCCGGGGGGAGGGGGGGGGGTTTCACGAGATGCCTCGGAGCCGGGATCGATGATCCAGATTGGAACGGAGGATGGATCAATGGGATCAATGATGGGACGGGATCGACATGCTGTGCTGCGGCGCGGGAGAGGCAGCCTCGTCCCCGCATCGGGGGCAAACTTGGAGCTGGGGCTGGTGGTTCTGGGCGTGCGTGCCGTTCCCTGCTTTGCTTTGCTGCTTTGCTTTGCTTTCTTGATTTCGCTTCGCCTCTCCATGGGGGGGGCCGGGGTTGGTTTGCGCCATATTGTCTTCTGGTATTGGTGATTCGCCTCTGTATATTTCTATCGTACGCGGCCCTTGCTCTGTGAAGCAAAAGAAAATGCTCTCTAGTCTGTGATGGGTAACCAGTCCTCCTGCTAAACGGGTTGGGGAGAGGAAAAGAGGAGAAGAATTGAAAGATATCAAGGAACACATTTGGGATGGATATTAATGGGAGAGAGAAGAAAAGATAGAGAGAGAGAGAGGGAGAGAGAGAGAGAGAGAGAGAGAGAGAGAAAATAAAGGGGGAGATGGGTCGAAGGGCCATCACCTCCCGGCTTTCATGGCCTCTTTTCTCCGCTTCTTCTCGACGGCCCTCTGCAAGGCCCTCTTGATGTCTCCTTTCTCGAAGGTGTCTAGGTCGTAGTACACCGGCGCAATATCCTGGTCGCCGAGTTAGCTTTTCGTCCAAGTAGAACAAGGATCATCTCGAATAAGGGGTGTGTGTATTTTGAGGGTGTATTTGAGAAATCAAAGGGGGGGAAGGGGGGGGTGTTTCATGGTGACTGAAGAAGGGAGAGGAACAGAAGGAGGGGGGGGGCTGGATGCTTACCAGCAACCACTCGGGTCGGATGCCCGTCACCGTCCGGACGTATTGCTTGGACGTGAGCACAAACTCGTTGTACACGACAAAGTCGTACTCGGTGCGCAGGACGGTGGAGGGGTGGATGAGGACGGCCTGCTCGTCCTTGATGGTGCGGTAGAGCTTGCCCGAGCTCTCCTTCATGGCGACCTGCATGAAGAACCCCGCGAGCAGTGCGCGGCGGATGTTTGTGTAGTAGTTCTTGTCCTCGAACGGGGTGGAGACGAGCTCGAGGGCGTGCGTCTCCATGATGCGCTTGAGCTGGGCGCGCACGCTGTCGGCGGAGGAGAGGTGCCGGAAGGAGAGGAAGTGCTCGTGGCACCAGTCCTTGAGGCCGGCCGGGTTGGACGTCTCCTGGCCCTTGAAGGCGTGGTAGGCGTTGAGCAGGGTGAGGTGGTCGCCGTCCGGGTGGCTGAAGTGGGCCTTCATGTCGTCGGCGCGCTTGCGGTTGTTGGCGGGCCGCAGGAAGATCTGCGGGACGGAGAGCAGGGACGTGATGGAGAGGACCTCGTTGGAGCAGTAGAACTCGGGCGAGGAGATGAGCATGACGGCGAGCGCCGGGTCGAGCGGGAACTCGGACGCGAGCCCCCCGAGCGTCGTCAGCTCGCCCTCGTCGTCGAGGCACGCGAGGTAGTTGAGCTCCTCGAGCGCGCGCATCATGGTCTCGGGCGCGGGCGGGTCCATGAGGTCGAAGTGCACGAGGTCCTCGACGCCGAGCTTCTTCAGCTCGAGCACCGTGTTGGCCAGGTTCGAGCGCAGGATCTCCGGGTACGTCTGCTCGATGAGCTCCTTCTTGAAGGCCTTCTCGGTGTACAGGCGGAAGCATTTTCCCGGTTTCGTGCGGCCGGCACGACCGGCGCGCTGCTGCGCGGACGCCTTGGAGATGGGCGAGACGAGCAGGGACTCGACGCGGATGCGCGGGTTGTAGATCTTCTGCTTGCTGAAGCCCGGGTCGACGACGTACACGATGCCGTCAATGGTCAGACTCGTCTCGGCGATGTTGGTGGAGACGATGACCTTCCTGCCGGGGCGCCCGCCCTTGCGCAGGGGCTCGGGGGCCTTGTCGAAGATGCGCTGCTGCTGGTGCGGGGGCAGGGTCCCGTAGAGCGGGTGGACGACGAGGGGCCCGGCGTTGACCTCGCGGGTGAGCTCGTCGGCCTCGAGCCTGATCTTGCGGCAGGCGTCCTCGATCTCGTCCTCGCCCGTGAGGAAGAGCAGGACGTCGCCGTCGGGCTCGGAGGCGTGGATCTGGAGGACGGTGCGGATGGCGGCCTCGACGTAGTCGCGCTCGGGCTCGGGGGTGTAGAAGATCTCGACCGGGTGGGTGCGGCCGGGGACGGCGAGGAGGGGCGCGTTGTTGAAGTAGCGCTGGAACTTCTGGGCGTCGAGGGTGGCGGACATGATGATGATCTTGAGGTCCGGCCGGCGCTCGGCGATCTGCTTGAGGAGGGCCATGAGGATGTCGGTGGCGAGCGTGCGCTCGTGGGCCTCGTCGAGGATGATGCAGCTGTAGCGGGACATCTCGTGGTCGTGCATGGCCTCGCGCAGCAGCATTCCGTCCGTCATGTACTTGAGCATCGTGCTGGGCCCCGTCTTGTCCTCGAAGCGGATGCTGTAGCCGACCTCCTCGCCGAGGCGGACGTCCATCTCGTCGGCGACGCGCTGGGCGACGGACATGGCCGCGACTCGGCGCGGCTGGGTGCAGGCGATGAGCTTGCCGGTGAGGTTGGGCAGCTCGTCGTAGACGACGTACTGGGGGATCTGGGTCGTCTTTCCGGAACCCGTCTCTCCGACGAAGACGAGGATCTGGGTCGAGTGGTACTTGTCGAGGAACTCTTGTCTGTTGCGCAGGAGGGTGAGTATGCGATTTAGCCCATAGAGAACAAACACCAAGATGATGCCATCACCGCCATCACCGCCAACGTTGATATCATCATCGTCACCGTCACCATCTCCCTCTTCCTCTTCCTCTTCCTCTCCCTCTTCCTCTTCCTCTTCCTCTTCCTCCCTCTTTTGCCCCCCCCCCCCCCAACACACACACACACACACACACATCCTGGGTCGTACTAGGTATCTCTGCTCACCTCTGCTTATGAACGGGAAGATCCCTTCTGGTCTTGAGGATCTGAAAGTACTTCTTGGAGTGCGCGACGCCGGTGAAGGGGTTGTGCGTCGAGTCCTCGGCCACGGCGGCCTGCTTGGCGGTGGTCTCGCGGCGCTGGAAGTTTGCGAGGGGCGAGGAGCCGGAGTCGTCGTCGTCGTCGCCGTTCTCGTACATGTGCGCGAGGTAGGGGTTTCGGCGGTCGTCGGTCTTGATCTTCTTGCTGGCGAAGTCGTCGGACTCTGCGCTCGACCGCTTCGCGGCCTTGGAGTCGCTCATGGTGGTGGTGGTGGTGGTGGTGGATGGATGATGGATGGACTTGAGGGCTGGGAGCACGGCTTGTAGGACAGACTGGAATCTCGAAAGACAACAAGGGTGAGGGCCGAGACGTGTCTGTTGTCGGGCTGCTTCTGCTACCTATGGCGAGCGGGCGCTGAAGAGATGGATGGATGCAGATGGCGATCTAGTCCATGGATCGAGAAGAACGAAACGAAATCAAAGAGGCCCTGAATCAACAAGCAGCCCGAGGTCGAGGTGATGCTACTCCAAATGCCTCCTTGATCGGCCGCGTCGACTCGATTTCGAGGCGCCAGAAAAAATTCGCGAGGGAATCCGGCTTATCGATAAGGAGGATGGGGTCTGGAGAGATAAGCAATACAGTTTCGTGAATTAGATATACGCACTGTACTTGCGTCACCACCTTCGCCTACGAGCACAGCTAGAGGTACTAGGTAGTAGGTACTCTCGATCCATCAATCCATCCATCTTTAAAGTAGAACAAGTTGAGCAGAGCAAGCCATTTCGATGTCTGCGATATTGACCCTCTGGATGGATTCATGCCAATGCATCAAATTTACCATTCAATACGGAGTATAACATCAATTCAAAATCCACGAACGAACCCTCCGCGATGACCCATCATCAAGCCTCGTGATTCACCGGCTCGCACTGTGACGCAAGCTCCCCCGCCGGGGAAAAAAAAAAAAAAAAAAAAAAAAAAAAAAAAAAAAAAGAGAGACAAAAAGTCACGATCGACTCAATTGGCCGCCTCGAGTTGGAACGGCGCATCTCGATGGATCCAACCTCGGACGTGGACGGCGCTCGGTGCATGTACGAGAACGAGTACAGCTAAATTATCGCATGTGGCAGGGTTGCTTTGCTTCGCGAGGCGTCACAGGATTCTTGGGGAAAACACTCAACTCCATCAGGGCCAGCATACTTTGAGATTTGATACTTGACATCCATCATCTCTCTCTTGAGACCAGACCTCTTTGATGAGATTGAGATTGACCTCTTCCTTCAAGTCTTGAAGCCCTGCGCAGTGCAACCTTCAGCCCAGCACGGCCGCTCCATCTCAGCCATGGCCTCGGAATCCCTCCCGCTCGACGACTACTCGCCTCAGTGGCCGTCCTTCCAGTTTGGATACCATGATTCCAAGAGGGACTCGCCTCTCGACGATCTCCAGTATGGCTACGTGCTGAACCAGGGCGTAAGCAAAGCTCAAGATTGATGCTATTCCCCCCCTCTTCTCTCTCTCCCTCTATTCACCCGTAGCGACCTTGAAACTCATCGCCCTTCATAACATAGTTCAGCTTCGTCACAACCCCAATCACAAACGGCCACTTCAGGTCCAGGGTCTTCAAGCTCGTCTCGGACCATCTCAAAGCCCTGCGGGATATCGGTCAGGAGGCCACCAGCGATCTCACCCCTCGCCTCGTGGACCCCATCCTACTGCCTCTCACCCCCGAGGACACCTCTGTCTTCCCCAGCGCCGCGGTCAACACCTATACCGCCTGCATCAGCCCTTGGATTGATCTGTGCTCCTCCAACCCCGTCATCGCAAACATCTCCCGCCAGGTCCTCAACCTCGAGATCAACTACGCAAGCTTCTGCGGCATCAGGAGCATCATCATCACGGGCCCCGCCCAGGATGCCTCCAAGGGCGCCGGCAACCAGGGTCTGGCCCAGTACGCCCGGGCTGTCCAGGAGGGTCTGGCCATTGGGAGCTCCATGACGTTCCTGATACACATGCCCATGTATCGTGAGCCCGGTGCTGCTCAGGTCGAGACCCTCTCGTCCCTGACGGAGCTCAAGCCCCCCGCCACCCCAACAACGGCAGAGGTCGATGTGTTGAGCAGCTGGGATTCGTGGCACCATATCCGGACAATCTGCCGGTATGATATGAGGCTCTTCGTCGGTAGGCAAACTCTTCCCAGTGCAAGAATCATGATGATCATGATGATCATCATCTCATCATCTCATCATCTCATCATCTCATCATCTCCATCTCTCTTCGTGATATGACAACTGACAACCCCCCTTTTTTTTTCTAGCACTGAGGGTTCCCAAGGTCTTGCCAGAGAAGGACCTCCAGAATCGATGGTTTTCGGAGCCTTTGCACTACTTGACGTTCAGCTCGGAGACCTTCCAGTCCAACAAGGCCGGTTACCCCAGTCTCTCCAAGCACCACCAAGCCATGATCTTCTCGTACATGCGCCTCAAGTCCGCGCCCTGGTTCCTCCTCTGCGATCTGGGGCCGGACGTGTCCCGCATCGGCGACCAGGCCTCGAGCCCGTCTGCCCCGCTGGCGGAGGCTGATTTCCCCTCCTTGGCCGAGGCCTCGACCATGGCAACCCAGAAGCCCCGATCGGAGGCCTACACCGACTACTTCAAGTGGCTCGAGACACAGCAACCCCCTTTCTCGATCCTGGAGACGCCCACCCTGACCAGCTTCCAAGACTGGCTCCAGTCGCCCCTCCAGCCCCTCTCCGACAATCTCGAGTCGGCGACGTACGAGGTTTTCGAGGGCGACCCCGTCAAGTACGACCAGTACGAGCTCGCCATCGCGGAGGCTCTCAGGGAATGGAAGGAGCTGAACCGGCCGACCTCCAAGGAGGGCGTCATCGTCATGGCCGTGGCCGGCTCCGGCCGCGGGCCCCTCGTCACGAGAGCCCTCCGGGCGGCCGAGACGACGGGAGCCAACGTGGAGGTCTGGGCCGTGGAGAAGAACCCCAACGCCTACGTCTACCTCCTGCGCCAGAACCAGCTCGTGTGGAACGGCAAGGTCCGCGTGGTCAAGACAGACATGCGCGCCTGGAAGGGCCCCGTCGTGTCCGAGTCCCCCGAGACGGGGCCCGTCCACGGCAAGGTCGACATCCTCATCTCCGAGCTGCTCGGCTCCTTCGGCGACAACGAGCTGTCCCCGGAGTGCCTCGACGGCATCCAGCACCTCCTGGCCAAGCCGCACGGCATCTCCATCCCCAAGTCGTACACGGCGCACGTCAGCCCCATCGCCACGCCCAAGCTCTACGCCGACATCTTCGCCCGCGCCCAGACCGACCGAACCGCCTTCGACACCCCCTGGGTCGTGCGCCTCTTCGCCCTCGACTTCGTCAGCCAGAGGGTGCCGGGCCACCCGCGGTTCCAGCAGACGTGGGAGTTCTCCCACCCGATCCCGGAATCGACGATCGAGGTCATCGACGCGCGGCGCTCCGGGGGCGTCGTCGGCGGCGGCGGCGGAAGCATGGCGGGCGCGGCCGGCGCCAACGACCACAACTCGCGCTTCTGCCACCTGACGTTTGTCTGCCGCACGCGCGGCGTGGCGCACGGGCTGGCGGGCTACTTCGAGTCGACCCTGTACGAGTGCCAGACCGAGGGCAACGAGGGCCGCAGGGTCGAGATCAGCATCCACCCCGAGAGGATCGACCAGAAGAGCAAGGACATGATCTCCTGGTTTCCCATCTTTTTCCCTTTCAAAGTGAGTCCTTGAGTGTTCTTTTTTTTTTTTTTTTTTTGTTCGCTGCGAGCTTCCTTCGATTCGATCACCCCGGTGCTCTAGGCTGACATTCTCCCAGCGACCGCTCTACTTCCCGGCCGACACGGAGCTCGAGGTCAGCATGTGGCGGCAGACGGACGACACGAAGGTCTGGTACGAGTGGCTCGTGGAGGCGTGGACGTGGGTCGGCCCGTCGACGAGGGTCAAGGTTGGATCTTCCGATTTGTGCAGCAGCCGCAAGGTGGCATGCCTGATGTAGGCCCTCACTCGGCTTGCTTGATCTACATCCATGAGGGAGGCAGTACGGAGTGATACTCGTACATAGGAGCATATTCCGTTAAGGCCGGGTCATGCGTATGGGAAAATATCAATCTATGCTGTTGGATAGCAATATTGTTTGTTGTATGAGACAGCCCCCGAGCCTCGAGCCTCGGGCTTCGGCGTGCCTCGGTCCGAACTCGGACCTGCACAGACCTGAGACATCGTGAGTCCCGGCGGATACGAGCTCCTTTAGTACCTATGTATTGATGATGGCCGCAGTACGAGTACAAATGTGTCCGTACTTCCAACGGCTTCAAATCCTTTGCTTATGAATCAAAATCCATCAAACGATTCAACCGTCATCCATCCAGTCGTTGGTTGACGTTGCAGATGCCCGTCGTACTCGTACCGTCACTATAGGTACACGGTTGGTCGCTCGGGGTATCGGGTACTTGAAGCTCGCCGCGCAGAGCTCCATCTTCTCAGCCTCCGTCGGGCATATTGCCCCGCAAAATGAGGTACCGGCTACCTGAGCTTGCCAGGAGCATCACCTCGACCCGTATTCTTACCCCTCCCTCCATCATCACCCGAGCTTCATCGTCGTCCGTCCTCAAAAGGCCACTTGAATTGCGTTGCCCTTCTCGTTCCTCTTCCCCGTCTGCATCCTCGTCCTGTTCTTCCTCTTCTCGGAAACCATTCGACCACCCCTTCCAGAGACGCCGTTTCGCCACAATGTCGCCCCAAGCTCCGCACGACACGTTGCTCATCCCCGGGCCCATCGAGTTTGACGATGCCGTCCTCCAGTCCATGAGCCACTACAGGTCCGTGGCATCCCCTCCTGGCCATTGAACCCAAAAGATTTGATTTTTTTTTTCTTCGCAACGCGATGGAATACTATGTTCAATCAGCCCGCAAGCAAGTCGCTGACAGTCCTCGGGCACAAATCACAGCGAGAGCCACGTCGGCCCCGCCTTCGTCGCCACCTTCGGCGAGACCCTCGCGCTCCTCCGCAAGCTCTTCCAGACCACCGACGCATCCTCGCAGCCCTTTGTCATCAGCGGCTCCGGCACGCTCGGGTGGGACCTCGTGGCGGCGAACCTCGTCGAGCCCGGCGAGGACGCGCTGGTGCTCAGCACGGGCTACTTCGGGGACAGCTTCGCCGACGCGCTGACGACGTACGGCGCGCGCGTGGACAAGCTCGCCGGGCCCGTCGGTGGGCGCCCGCAGCCCGCGCAGATCGAGGCCGCGCTCGCGCAGAAGCGCTACAAGCTGCTCACCGTCACGCACGTCGACACCTCGACCGGCGTGCTGAGCGACCTGCGCGCCGTGGTGCGCAGCGTGCGCAAGGTCTCGCCCGAGACGCTCGTCGTCGTCGACGGTGTGTGCAGCGTGGCGTGCGAGGAGATTGCGTTCGACGAGATGCAGCTCGACGGCGTCATCACGGCGAGCCAGAAGGCCATCGGGTGCCCGGCGGGGCTGTCCATCTCCATGTTTAGCGGGCGGGCGATGGAGGCCTTCCAGAGGCGGAAGACGCCGCCGGGGTCGTACTTTGCCTCGATGAAGAACTGGACTCCAAGTGTGTTTTTGCCCACCCCCCCCCTCCTTCCCCTTTGTCCCTTTTTTTACGAACATCTGCGAACACTATCTTCTCCCTCTGTTTGCGGGTTCGGCACCGGCGAGGCATGGATGGCGCTGACACGGCCGGAACCCCCACCTACTGCAGTCATGAAGAACTACGAGGCCAACAAGCCCTCGTACTTTGCCACGCCGTCGCCCCAGCTCGTCCGCGCGCTCAACACGGCGCTGAAGCAGATCCTCGCGAAGCCCCTGGCGGAGAGGTTCCAGAAGCACGTCGAGGCGTCGGACAAGGTCAAGAAGGCCATCGCGGACCTGGGCCTCCAGATCGTCGCCGCCAAGCCCGAGGACCAGTCCCACGCGATGACGGCCATCTACCTCCCCGAGGGCATCAACATCCCCGACGTGCTGCCCAAGCTGCTCAGCAAGGGGGTCATCTTCGCGGGCGGGCTGCACAAGGAGATTGCGACCCGGTACATCCGATTCGGCCACATGGGCGTCTCAGTGGTAAGTTTCCCTGTCGTGCCCGCCCTTCTTCTTGCTTTCCGCGCGGGGGGGGGGGGACAGGAAAGGAGATGAGAACAGAGAGAGAGAGAGAGAGGGTCGTTGGGATGGCTAACTCTGCTTACAGACTGATTCAGGACGAGGCGAGATCGACAAGGCCATCCAGGCTCTAGGAGCGAGTTTGGAGGAGTGCGGCTACACTAAGGCGTAGAGGAGCAGCGTGCTGAGGGGAAGAGAGGAGCAGTTCTGACATATCAAGAGAGCTAGCTGCGTCGTCGATAGAGTATATGATTCTAGCGTTTGCGATGCGGGATACCATCAGGGGGTGAAGGGTTTCACGCAGGATGACTGAGAGATGGCGTCCCCCCGTGTCCGGAAAGCTTGGTTCTCAAGCTGTCCATCAGGCCCAGGCCATTCACGTGAAATCAGCAAACGCTCGGTGCTGGTAGATCATGGATCAATGTCGGATGTACCGGTATCCTATGGTACATGTACGGAGCACAGCACTGTAGGGTCGCATCCAAAGAGGGGATGAGGGGGAGGGGGAGGGGGAGGGGGAGGGGCAGGGGCAGGTCATTGATCCTTTTGGCGGAGTCGAGCCCAAGACGTCATGGGCTGTCTGGTCGTTCTCAGGCCTTTCACGCATGGAACTCAAACTGGCCGTCTACCTTGATTGATAGAACATTGGATGCCAGCTCGATAGGAACAATTTCACCCTCGTGGTCGGAGCATTCAGAGCGAGCTGGACTGAGCTCCTGGAGGATGAAGGACAAGCCTTTCAGGGTAGGTAGGGAGAGCTGGCGCGGGGCAGTACACATACATACATATGTATATTCAATACGTGCATATTGATGTGATCAACATGCACATATCCATTATGATTCGGCCCCTAAAGCTGACAAACGACTCAGGCATCAGATCTTAACATCAAGTATGCAGAACAAGTCACTGCCAGGTACCGGTATGTACGGAGTAGTGCGTGTGTGATTTGAATACATTGATTGATCAATAAATCTGATCTCTGGGGCGTTTCATTGATGGAATCCGTTGTTTCTCCAGCTTTGTAATCAACCCGCGGATCGCCTCCATCATGGCAGTCACCGGGCCTGACCACACAACTCGTACGACGTACTCCGTACATACATCGAGATCACCTCCAGCAGTCACCTTCAATCAATCAATGCTTGTTTGCAACTCCCCCACTCGCCATCGCACCAGCCACCGTCTTGCCTGGAGCCCCCGCGCCTCGGCACTGGATCCGACGAACGGCTACCTACATTTTACGACTACTCGTACGATTACTAGTATTTGATGTATATAGCCTGCCGGACATAATTCGATTTTGAATGGCTGGCTTGAGCTCGCCTTTAAATATACGGAGTAATTGAGCTCTTAGTATAGGTAACTTGTTAGCACTGCAGCTGGAGTTGCTCCTGGCCGCCGCCACCGCCGCCTCACTCAGGACTACTACTAGTATAGTACCTCTTACCGGTACTAGTAGTAGGTACTACCTAAGCCTTAAACTTGAAGCCGCCGAGCTAGGAGTACTTACTTGAATACGTGTAACTGTACCCATCTGGATGTACCTTCTTATCAGGTTGCTGCATGGACCTTTGCTAGAGGTACTCGTGCTACTACCTCTGCTCTAGTACTACCTCAACCTACTACTACCTACTGGCCAGGCTGAGATTCCGTGCATGCGGGCAACTTTCTCCCCGCTAAACGCCGTGCAGCCTTTACTACCACCACCAACGCATCAAAGGTCCATAGAACTCTTCCTCGTGCAACTTCTTCGTCTCGGCCTCTTCTCTCACCCACTGCAAACTTCGCGATCCCCCGTCACGCCCGTCTTCCTTCTCTCGTCACACGCCCCTGAGAAGCAGAACGTCCGCCCGCCGTCGACGCATCGCACACCTCCCTCTCTGTGCGCTGCGTCATTCCACGGCCCTCTCCAGCAATCCGTTCAACTCCAATCCGTCATCAACCTCTTCTCTGCCCTTCCAACTCCCCCGCCCTTCCTCTCTCTCCCGCCAGCGAGTCGCCCACCATGGTCTCGATCGAGGAGCTCGATAACACCGTGCGTGCCTTCTACGAGGGCCATGGTGATCAGGTACGTCGAACCCTCTCCGAACCGACTCTGCCCTTTGCCCCGTGGACTTGCTCGTTTGCTAATTTTTTTTCACCTTCCGATTTACAGCAAAAAGCAGCTCAGGCCGCTCTGAACCAGGTACACCTTGGCCTTCCCTGCCTGCCCTTCCCTCTCCCCGCACACACACACACTCTCTCTCTCTCCCTCTTCTCTCTCTTTCTTCCTTCTCTCGCCTCCTCTCTCTAGCTATATACCTGCCCCTCCCTCCCCCCCTTTCCCTCTCGCTCTCCCCCTCTCCGTCTCGGTGGCGCGATTGCCATCGAGGGACCGGACGACATGGACCAAGCCGGGAACTAACCTTGTGAAAAAAAAACAGTTCAAAGAGGACGCTGATTCTTGGCTGCTGGTAGACAAGATCCTATCGGACGCGCAATACTCCCAGACAAAATGTACGTGATGAACCCGTGTGCTGGGGTGTGCTGGGAAAGAACTTTGCCGGGAATCGACAAGCTCCACGGATACGGGAAGGTCGGAAGGTCGAAGATGGCGAAAGTTGCCTGTGGTGAGGAGGACTGGACTAACAGGTTTCCCAACCAGATCTGGGTCTGCAGGTTCTCGACAATGTGATCATGACAAGATGGAAGGTTTTGCCGAGGGAACAGTGCCAGGGTGAGTTGGTTGCAATCTGCCCCCCCGCGGTCCAAAGGCATTCCTTGAGTCTGCCTCCAAGCCAGGCAGACCTATCTGACCCCTGCTCTAGGCATCCGAAACTTCGTCGTTCAGTTCATTATCCAGTGCTCCAACAGCGAAGAGTCCTTGAGATCGCAAAAGACCCTCCTCAACAAGCTCAACCTCGTCCTCATCTCCATCCTCAAGCAAGAATGGCCTCACAACTGGCCCACGTTCATCAACGAAATCATCTCGTCCTGCCACACGAGCCTTTCCATCTGCGAGAACAACATGATCATCCTCGGCCTGCTATCCGAGGAAGTCTTTGACTACTCCGCCGAGCAGATGACCTCCACCAAGACCAGGAATCTCAAGCAGACAATGTGTGCCGAGTTCTCCCAGATCTTCCAGCTATGTCAGGAGGTCCTCAACTCCGCTACCCAGCCGAGCCTGGTCAAGGCCACCCTCCAGACGCTCCTTCGATTCTGCAATTGGATCCCCCTTGGCTACATCTTCGAGACTCCCCTTATCGAGACCCTGCGGACTCGCTTCTTGTCCGTTCCCGAATTCCGCAACGTCACCTTGCAGTGCTTGACCGAGATTGGTGGTCTCCAGACCGGCGGGCCGGGCCAGCCGAACTCGTACGACGAGCAGCTGGTCAAGATGTTCACCGAGGTCCTCACCACCATCGCCGAGATCATCCCGGTCACGCTCGACCTCAAGTCGACCTACCCGAACAGCAACTCCCGCGACCAAGAGTTCATCCAGAATCTGGCTCTCTTCCTCTGCAATTTCTTCGGCATGCATCTCAATGTGAGGCTCCTCTCCCTCGTCTCCCGCGGTCTCATGGCATTCGCTAACGCGGCTTCTCCTAGCTCATCGAGAACCTCCCCAACAGGGACTACCTCATTCACGGGCACTACTACCTGGTCAGGATATCGCAGATCGACGACCGTGAAATCTTCAAAATCTGCCTCGACTATTGGCTCAAGATGGTCCAGGAGCTCTACGAGGAGATGCAGCAGCTTCCCATTACCGATCTCAACCCTCTCCTGGCCGTCGGCGGCAGCATGTCCGGCAGCGGCGCCCCCAACCCCACGCTGCTCATGAACTACACCCTCCGCAAGCACAAGTACAACGAGGTCCTGTCCAATTTGCGATTAGTCATGATCGAGAAGATGGTCCGGCCCGAAGAAGTCTTGATCGTCGAGAACGAGGAGGGAGAAATCGTCCGAGAATTCGTCAAGGAGAGCGACACCGTCCAGCTCTACAAGACGATCCGAGAGTGTCTGGTCTACCTGACACACTTGGATGTTGTGGACACCGAGAACATCATGACGGAGAAGCTGGCTCGCCAGGTCGATGGCAGCGAGTGGTCATGGCACAACTGCAACGTCCTCTGTTGGGCTATTGGATCTATCTCCCTGGCCATGAACGAGGAGACCGAAAAGCGATTCCTGGTCACCGTCATCAAGGATCTTCTGGGCCTCACGGAGATGAAGCGCGGAAAGGACAACAAGGCCGTGGTGGCCAGTAACATCATGTACATTGTCGGGCAGTACCCCCGGTTCCTCAAAGCCCACTGGAAGTTCCTCAAGACCGTCGTCAACAAGCTCTTTGAGTTTATGCACGAGTCTCATGAAGGTACGTCATCGTCTTGTTCCCAATTCGAGAGGTTTCTCTCTCAGAGGCTGACCCCAAAATAGGTGTTCAGGATATGGCCTGCGATACATTCATCAAGATCGCCAGGCAGTGCCGACGACACTTCGTCGCTCTACAGCCCGGTGAATCAGAACCCTTTATCGAAGAGATTGTCCGAAACATGGGCAAGATCACCTGCGATCTGACCCCGCAGCAAGTGCACACATTCTACGAGGCCTGTGGCTACATGGTTGCGGCTCAGGGGAACAAGAACCAGCAGGAGCGTCTGCTCTCGGACCTCATGAACATCCCGAACGCCGCTTGGACGGAGATCATCAAGCAGGCGACCATCAACCCGTCGATTCTCCAGGACTCGGAAACCATCAAGGTCATCGGAAACATCATGAAGACCAACGTCTCGGCCTGCTCCTCTATTGGGTCCTACTTCTATCCCCAGATTGGTCGCATCTACCACGACATGCTCCAGATGTACCGCGCCACCAGCACTCTCATCTCCGAGGCCGTTGCCCGTGACGGCGAACTGGCGACCAAGATGCCCAAGGTCCGCGGCCTGCGCACGATCAAGAAGGAAATCCTCAAGTTGATCGAGATCTACGTCGAGAAGGCCGAAGATTTGCAGGCCGTGAGGGCTCAGATGGTCCCCCCGCTGTTGGACTGCGTCCTTGTGGACTACAACCGGAACGTGCCTGGAGCTCGTGACGCCGAGGTCCTCAGGGCCATGTCCACCATCATCACAAAGCTTTCGGTAGGTAGCATTGGTAAACCTCGCATGTGCCCCGTAAGCCGCGCTGACAGAATCGCAGGGTTTGATGGAAGACCAAGTCCCTACGATTATGGAGAACGTGTTCGAATGTACCCTCGACATGATCAACAAGGATTTCTCCGAATTCCCCGAGCACCGTGTCGAGTTCTTCAACCTTCTGAGGGCGATCAACCTACAATGCTTCCCTGGTGCGTATCTTTTTGCCCCTCCCGCGCTGAGATGTCCCCCCCCTTGCTAATTGGCCCATAGCCCTCTTGAAACTCGATAACAATCAATTCAAGTTTGTCATCGACTCTTGCTCGTGGGCATTCAAGCACGACAACCGAGATGTCGAGCTGGCCGGCTTGCTCATGTGCTTGGAGCTGATCAACAACGTTGCCGAGAAGACGGACGTCGCCACGGCCAATGCTTTCTTCCAGCGTTTCTTCATGACCATCTTGCAGGATGTGCTGTTCGTGGTGACGGACAGCGACCACAAGGCTGGGTTCAAGACCCAGTCGATGCTGCTGATGAGGCTCTTCTACTTCATCCACCCGGCCGACAACACCCAGCCCAAGATCCAGGGCCCAATCTACACCCCTGACCAAGCCCAGCCCGGCACCGGGAACCAAGAGTTCCTCTCCAACTCGGTAGCCACCCTGCTGCAGAACGCCTTCCCCAACCTACAACCGTGAGTTTCTGAAAACCCTCCGCACGAGCTCCACAAGCCCCTCTTTTGCTGACAAGATGGATAGCGCACAAATCACGAGCTTCGTCCAGGGCCTCTTCACACTCAACACCCAGTACGACAAATTCCGTCTCAACATGCGCGACTTCCTGATCTCACTCAAGGAGTTTGCCGGCGACAACGCCGAACTCTTCGTCGTCGAGAAGGAGCAGCAGGAGCGCGACGCCAAAGCCGCCGACATGGAGAGGCGACAGAAGGTCGGCGGTCTGCTGAAGCCGTCCGAGCTGGAGGACGAGGAGCTGTGACTTCCCCAGGAGCTGCGGGCCGAAATTGCACCAAACAGGGGCGAGGATCCCTCGTCGTCTGCGACCACGATCGAGGCCGGGGCGTCTGACGGTGACGGATGGGAGTTCTATGGACTTTGAGACCCAGATCAGCTGGCCAAGCCGCTATCTCCGTCGAGACCCGGCTCTGAACCTCCGGGCTTGGACCTTGGGGGCCAAGGCAGCCCCAGTGCCCTGGTGCCCCCCCTTCCTCCCCATTTTTTTACTGTAGTGATACCATCAATCCATAGAAGAGCCCTACCGGGGCCCAGTGGCGACTTGGCATCTGCGACTTCTTGTGCCGCTGCCCCCTTCCCCCGCAAACAGCAGGACCTTGTGCTCTTCGCTTTCCACATAGTCTGCCGATCCATGGTATTGCACTGCCCGTACTGGTAGTGGTGAAGGTCACGACCCATGAGACTTTTTTGGGGGGGGGGTGTTGTCAGAAGATAGATACTATATGCTGTCATGTCGAGCGCGAGCGAGGAGCTATGTTACCGAAAGGGGACGGGCCGGAGAGAAGAAGAGTCAGATAGGACGAATCCCAGCTCTGATGCCATATGAATGCTTGACACGAATGCCGTGAAAAGGATGGCAGCATGCTTGCCAAGATCCATTGCGAAATCGAAACACGGCTATTTTGACTAGATAGGTGGAAGGATCATTTCTGTGGTCTCATGATCAAGCAGTTCGGGAGCTTCGGACTGTCAAGTCGTATTCCTACTTCGGGAGCTTCGGGTTTCCTCCCCCCTCGATATGCATATATACCTATATTGCCAGACATGATTTACACAACGAGGCGTGGGCATCTCGTTCGTCGGTGTTTGAACCTTTCCAGGTTCGGGGTATCAGTTGCGGATGCGCCGCCCGCCCTTTGCTCCTCCCGTTCCGTTGTCTCTCTCTCTCTATTCCTCTCTGCCTCCCGCCCTCCCCTCTCCATTTCTGTGACTCCTCTGCTGATGATGCGAGACCAAGGACTCAGCCATTGACTCAGTCATTCTCCGTTTCGATGACCTTGAGGGGCCACGCCAAGGCGTCGCGCCATCGAGGGCCCAGGTGTCCCACAATGGCGCGAATCATGTTTGCGCCGACGTTCTCAAAGACCCAGAATTTGCGGCACCGGTGCAGCAGGACGCTGAAATAGGCAAGGATGATGAGCGCCTCGGGGCGGAGGGTCTGCAGCACGTCGGCGAACTCTCCGGGGTTCATGATGATGAAGCTGCAGGCGGCGTGCGGCACGTCCTGGTCCGGGAGGCTGTTCTGCATGTCAAAGGCCCATTGGAGGCGGCCGACGCAGCCGAGGCACGCCGCGGTGCTGGCGGCATCCAGGGGTGGCCCGGCCCCGGCGCCGTCCGGGGGAGCCATGATGAGCTGCTCCAGGGGCCGGCACTCTGTGCCCTGAGTCACCTTGATCTCAGCCTCGCTCGCTGCGTTATGCGACGTCCGCAGGAGGGGGAATAGCTCTGTCTGTAAGAGATAGTTCCATGTCGGGCGAATCAGAGACAGCATGCTGCGATGCAGGCGCATGCAGTCAACCATGCGTTTGATGAAATCGTGGAGAGGGGTTGGACGGCCGTTGTCGGCATTGGGGAACTGGCGGTGTTGATGCAGGGTCTCGGCCAGGACCTGCAAACTTAAAAGGCTGGTGAAGAGAAAGCGCGGCACGCACGTAGCTTTGTCCTCGGTCGGAAGGTCGGCGGTAAGGCGTGTAAAGGAGGAAACGGCGCGCGTCTGTAGTTCGGTTGCCTGATGACGGAGCGCAGCGGGATTCCCGACCTTGCGGGAGTCGCCCGAGTCGATCCTGGCGGCGAGGTGCAGGGCCGACAAGGCGAGTAGCTGGTCGATGAGATAGGGGGCCTCGACGGCGTCGCGAATGGCGATCTCGACGACGCCCTGCATCTGGTCGCGAGCAACGATGGCGTCTCGCTCGACCGATGTGAAGGTGTGATGGAGGATGATGAGATGCTGAGCTGTGTAGAGGGAGCCGAGAGGTGCAGAGGGGCGATAGCCCATGTCGTGATCGTTGTGGATATTGAAGGACTCGGTAAAGGAGGGCAGCGTCGGCGCCGGGGGCACGGGGGGGCGATGATGATCTGGCGGCGCCGACACGGACGCCGGGCACGATGTCGGGGTCGAGCCGGGGCTGCAGACGGACCAAGAAGCGGGAGAGGGGTGCACGGAGACGGGCTCGGGCTCACAGGAGCGGGAGAGCGTCTGGGAGTGCGGGCTCAGGGAGGAAGCATCCGTGGCCGGGCTGCGCGGCTGGATCGTCGCGGGAAAGGCGCAGGTGCGGTCGGCAATTGTGCAGTTGGTACAGGCGGGGCGTCGCTCATCACATCGGATATGACGTCGCTTGCATTCGGTGCAGCCATTTCGAGATTTTCGGTGTGAGCGTCGTGTCTTGACGACGCCGTCGGCATGGTGTCCCATTGAGAAGGGGTGGGAGGTTGAAAGAAGAACCCGACGGGAGCCTCTTCGCCTCACCGGCTGCGGGTAAAAGGTAGAGAGAGAGAGAGAAAAAAAAGACGAAGAGCCAAAAAGAGAGAAAGAGAGAAAGAGAGAAAGAGAGGAAGAGAGAAAGAGGGAGAGAGGGAGAGAGAGAGACGGAGGGAGGAAAAGGCGGAAGGGAGGGAGAGCAGAAGGTGACAGCGGTAGTGCGAGTGGCGGGGCGCAGATCAAAGCGGCGAGGGGAGGGGCGCCAGAGGCATGGAAGACAACTTGAAGGTCGTCGGCGATGGTGGATGATGGGATGAAAGAGAGCCTGGTTGAGATGGAGGAGACGGAGGAGATGATGATGAAGATGAAGATGAATATGAATATGATGATGAAGATGAAAATGAAGAAGAAGAAGAAGAAGAAAGAGAAGAAAGAGATGTAAGAGATGAAGAGGGAAGGAGTTGAACGGGAGCTGCTTGCATGTTTAGGTAGACGGCGCGGCAGTGGGAGGGAAAGAGCGAAGAGCAGCGGATGCAGGGCAGGAGGCCTGGGATGATGGATGGGGAAGGAGCCCTGGATGCAGCAAGAGGGCGAGGCAGGAGTGGAGGGGTCTCGGACTGAGGCGGCTCCTGCCCACTCAGAGGTGCGATATGCCCGCCTGCCTTACTGTACCTGTGATGTCTACCGGGAAGGCGCGGCCATTGGCTCTGTGCATGTCTCTTTCCTTGGCTGCGTAGCCACAGCTGGCGCAAGACATTCAAATGGAATTGATGGATGAATTTGATGAATTCGAATATGCGTGCTGGTACGAGTACGGAGTACCTCTACTAGTAGGTACTACCTGTAATTATCATGAGAATTGAATAATACTATCAATAGTACTAGTAGTCCGAGTATCAAATACTGGTGATACTCCCTCCTAGAGTACTCTTACGAGTAGTAGTAGTAGTACTAAATTGATGGGTTGATGGATGATGATTACCTCTACGAGTACTAGTAGGTACTAATCTTAACACCTAGTGCTTCGTACCCCGTGGGTAGCTTGAGTATAATAGATTGATTGATGAGCCGGAGACGCGTTGACGAGGATCCAAGAAGAAGAAAAAAGAAACTTTGGTTTTTTTTGATCCGAGCAAAGGCCCAAAGGCCGCGTCAGTACAGGTACTGGTATGTAGAGGTATGTACGGAGTACGATTGATTAAATGGGTCCATGGTGTCCCGGGAGTCGAGTGAAGTGTGACTTGTGACCTTTTTCAGACTCTGGCACGCGAATCCCGAGATCCGGCACGGGCGTAAGCCGTTTCGGGAAAGGGGGTCACAGGCCAGGAAATACGAGCAAAGCATCAAATAGGTAGTACTCCGTACCGCGGCTTGAAGGAAGATTGCCAGGCTTACAGGTACGGGGTCATGCCTCTCTACCAGTACTCCGTAGTCTCTCTCTACTCCGCAGATGGCTCAATGACACAAAGGAGCCCTAGGCTTTCATACCGTACACTGCGATCAACACCGGTATGATTCACCGAGACCCCGGGTGTGGAGAATTGCTAGCTTCGGGGCTTCGGGCATTGCGAGTCTCTGCCCCCCCTCCCCCCCCCCCACCCCCTCCCGTACGATGTGCGCTGTGCTTCATGGATTCCAAGGCTCGCAGCCGAGACGAGGCAGCCAGCATACATTGATGTACTCCGTACAGCAAATGTATTGATGTAATCTCAAGATAGGGTTTTAAGCCGGACAAGAAGCTTCATGCAGGGCTTGCAGATGCCCAAGGAGCTACTACTGTATAGAGCTCGTGCTAGGATGCATCCAGCAATACTCTAATTTCCCCTCGGTCGTCGTGAACCGAGGCCTCACACACAACTACCGGCCGACTACTAAGGTTCCATGCGCGCGCGGTGCTCGAGACTACCTACCAGTACCTAGTATTGATGGGAGACAGATCAATTCCCTGGGCAGACGGGAAAAGGTCACGCATCAATGTCTCTCTGAGGGCTGGTTGATTAAGGTAGCCGGGTCGACAAAGAAGATCTGCGCCGGAGTGCAGAGGGCAATGGGATCGCTGTAGAAAACGCTCATATTGGATGCAAATAGAAGGGGCCATCTCGGCCCAAGATATCTCCTACCTAGTACTACTACTGGTAGTAGTACCTGCTACTAGTCGTCGAACCCCTCAAACTCGTCCTCCTTGGCCTCCGCCTTGGCGAGGTTCTGCCTCCTGACCTGCCGGATCAGATCGTTGAGCTCCGCCTGCTTGACCTTCTCCTCGTCCGTCATCTTGGACGTGCGCTCGGCCTCCCGCTTCTTGCGCCGCTTCTCCCGCCTCTCGGCGCGGTGCTCCTCGTCCTCGGCCTTGCCGCTCCACGCCTCGTTGTTGCGCCTCTTCCTCTTCGCCTCCGCCGCCCTCCTCTCCGTGTCGCCGGCCTTGTCCGCCTCGAGCGCCTCGAGCCTCGCCTGCTCGCGCGCCCGGTCCTTGTACGCGTAGGCGTCCCAGTCGATCTCGAGGCCGAGCATCTTGTCGCCCTCCCACGCCTTGAGCTCGGGCATCCGCGGCATGCGCAGCAGGCCCCAGGCGTGGCCCAGGTCCGCCCAGTCGAGGTCGCTCGCCCGGAAGATGGACGTCGTCTGGTGCGACCCGTAGCTGCGCGCCCAGCTGACGAAGGCCTTCTGCGCCTTGTCGTAGAGCGCGCGGTCGGTGCGCACCAGGGCGCGCACTTTCGCGGTCGCCGCGCGCGCGTCCTCGTCCGTCACGTCGACGGCGGGCCGCTCGAGCGCCGCGATCGGCGTCTTGCGGATCTCCAGGAACTTGACGTAGTCCTCCTCGCGGCCCGGGTGCAGCATGACCACGGCAAGGCCCTTGCGGCCGGCGCGCCCGGCGCGCCCGCTGCGGTGGATGAAGACCTTGGGGTCGGACGGCGCGTCGACCTGCACCACCAGGTCCACCTGGGGGATGTCCAGCCCGCGCGCCGCGAGGTCCGTCGTCAGCAGGATCGTCGGCGACACGGACGTCAGGAACACCTTGAAGTTCTTCTCGCGCACCTTGGCGGGGTGCTTCCCGTGCAGCGGGACCAGCGAGAACCCGGGCGGCAGGATCTCCGGCAGCACGTGCTGGAAGTAGTCGACGGCCGCGCACGTCGACAGGAAGACGATGCTGCGCTGCGGCCGCACGGGCAGGCGCTCCAGCAGCTGCGCGAGGGCCGGCAGCTTCTTGGCCGCGGGCTGGACGAGGTAGCACATCTGCAGGCTGGCCGGGATCTTCCTGTCCTCGACGACGCCGCCGCCGCTCTTCATCTTGACCTTGACCTCGATCTTGACCGGGTTGCGCAGGCCGACCCGGATGATCTCGCCGACGGCCTCGCTGACGCTGGCGCTGAAAAGGCCGGTCCGCCGCTGCTTCGGCAGGTGGCCGAGGATGTTGGACAGGTCCTGCTTGAAGCCGAGGTCGAGCAGCCGGTCCGCCTCGTCGAGCACGAGCACCTCGAAGCTCGACTGCGTGCAGTGGACGTGCGACGAGCCGAGCAGCTCGACGAGCCGGCCGGGGGACGAGATGAGGACGTTGGGGCTGTGCCGCACGAAGTAGCTGAGGTCCTGCGCGGGCGTCGTCGTGCCGCCGACCAGCAGCTGCGGGACGACGACGGGGACGGTGGTGCTCGGCCGCTTGTCCTCGCCCTTGAGGTGCGGGAGGAGCTCGGCGGAGGGCGCGTGGAACTGCAGGAGGGAGAGGAGGACGGTGTGGATCTGGGCCGCGAGCTCCCGGGTCGGCGAGACGATGATTGCGCCGACGTGGTGTCTCTTTGTCGGCTCGTCGAGGCGCAGCAGCCGCTGGACGATGGGGATCAGGAAGGCCAGGGTCTTGCCGCTTCCCGTGACTGCCTATGTGCCAGGGGGGGGAGGGTTCGCGTGTCAGTAAGAAGGTCCTCTTGGGGTCTCAACGGAAGACCCGCGATGGGAAGTCGGAAACCAGGACACACCTCAACGACAACGTCCTTGTTTCCCAGGAAATGCTGCAGCGTCGCGGCCTGCACGGGGGTCATCTGGGTGAAGCCCATGTTGGACACGGCGTCGAGGATCCATTGCGCCAGGGGCGGCGTCAAGCTGTTCCAGGCGCGCGGGTCCTTTTTGCTCGGCGCCTTGCCAGAGGTAGTCGGAGCCATCCTTGTTGGTCAAGGGCCGATGCCAGCGTCGTCTCCGGCGTCGAGGATCTCGGATGGCGTGTGAAGGTCCATCTGGAGAGAGAAACAGATCATGGACCGACTCCGAGTCTTGTTCGCGACTCGCCGATAAACGAACTTCTTCTGAGCAGCATTTCCAGAAAATTCTTTATCTAATCTTATCGATAACATTAGCCGAGCAGGGGGTCCAACCTCCTCCTGATCTGCGCTTTCATCGGATTTGGCGCGGGGATGCCACGCAATGATCAAATGGGTCAATCCTGTGTCGAGAGCATCATCAGACCGTGACGGGTGCTCAAGCTGCTCGTTCTCGTTGGGGAAAGAGGTCATGCACCCATCAATCCAATCGTTTACAGGTAGTAGTATTGAGTCCGAGTCCGGATCGATGCGAGTTACGGCCGCCCCATCCCAACAGGCGTCAATTGTCCAGGCCTGTCCACATCACGGCTCAGCTGAGCTATCAAATCAATCCAATCAATCAATCAATTCATTGAGGGCACCACCGACTCCAATCATCAAATCAATGAAAAGTCCATCTTGTCCAACAAGAGTCCAAAAAAGGGTCCCTGCGCGGATGACGCCTGCTGCCGCTGCTTATCTAATCGTCGAGCCTCTGATTGGCGAGCTCGACGATTCGCACCAAAAAGAGACGATCCGCCATCAAATTGCAGTGACGCCTCCAAAATCCCGAAACCGCCTGTGCTGACCAACGTCCAGCCAGGCCTCCCGACATCTTGGAATACGCACGAGGTGGCCTTACTCGAGCCAAGACTCTTCGCCAGACATTGCTCGGGACACACAAAAGACCGTCGTCGTCGTCGTCGTCGTCGTCATCATCATCCCGCCCCCGAGACGACAGAGCCACGCCTTCCTCCTCCAGTCCTTTGCGCAACATGCGGTAAGGGGAGCTCGGTCCTCCGCTGCATCTCACCCGTCGCTCCAAGTTGTCGAGCATCATCCTGGAGCCTGCCGCATCCTTCGGGCGCCCCTCATCTCCGTACCCCGACAGCCCTCGTCATAGCCTCGACCACGACGGCGACTACGAGTACAAAGATCAGGATCCCTCCCGGCACAATATACAGGCACCACTCGGCCCCCAGGCCTCGCCGCGTCGTCTGCATCCGTACTCTTACCAGTACTCGTACTACCCCTCCGCCGCGCTCTTTGGCTGCGTACTCCACCACGCACCGCTCATCCTCACCCCCCACGCAGAGCCTCGCACCGCCGCGCCTCGTCGCTCCTTTGTTGGCCGTCATCATCGGGCTTCGACATCCTCAGACCCCTCGTCGTCGGCGCCGTCCGCCGTCCCGCACTCCCGCCCGTCTCCCTCGCCATGTCGCTCCGCAGCAAGCTGGGGAGCGGGATGCCCAGCATC
This sequence comes from Escovopsis sp. Ae720, assembly GCA_003055925.1. Lineage (NCBI taxonomy): Eukaryota > Fungi > Ascomycota > Sordariomycetes > Hypocreales > Hypocreaceae > Escovopsis > Escovopsis sp. Ae720. The sequence goes on along the minus strand of NQYQ01000003.1, from coordinate 144,972 downwards.
CCGCGCGTGACGTCGCCGAGCCCCATGACGCCCGAGCGTGACGTCCAGGAATACTCCGGGCCCACGACCCGGTCGAGGAGAAAAGCAAAGGCCCTCGCGCAGCAGCAGGAGGTCGTCGAGGTCAGCGACGACGAGACACGGCGGGACCCCGACCTCCGGCGGCCGCGCACCGCGAGCCGCTCCCCCATCGCCGTCGCGCGCAGGGCGTCGTCCAAGCCGTCGAGCCCGACGGACCCGAAGCACGACCCCTCCGCGGCAAACGGCAAGACCAACGGCACAGCCGCCGCCGCCGCCGCCGCCGCCGCCAACGGCAAGGCGCACGGCGGGCCCGGCGGCATCGCAAACGGCCACCTGCTGGCGCCCCCGACGTCTTCGTCGTCGTCGTCGTTTCCGTCGTCGTCGGCCCCCCGGCCCGCGGGCTCCTCCTTCTGGAGCTGGCGCGACTTCAGCCGCAGCCCGAGCCCTCTCGGCCTCATCCCCATCCACCGGCAGTGGCGGGCGTTCGTGCACCAGCACGAGGTGCCGCGCAAGGCGCTGCACGTCTCCATCGGCTTCTTCGTCGTCTGGCTCTACAGCACCGGCACGCAGACCAGCTCCGTCCCGCCGTACCTGATGGCCGCGCTCGTGCCCATCACGACGGTCGACTGGCTGCGGCACCGCTACGCCGCCTTCAACCGCGTCTACGTCCGCGCCCTCGGCGCGCTCATGCGCGAGTCCGAGTACGCCGGCTGGAACGGCGTCATCTTCTACCTCCTCGGCGCGTGGATCGTGCTCTACTTCCTCCCCAAGGACGTCGGCGTCATGAGCGTCCTCCTGCTGAGCTGGTGCGACACCGCCGCCAGCACCTTCGGCCGCCTCTGGGGCCGCTACACGCCCCGCCTGCGCCGCGGGAAGTCCCTCGCCGGCTCCCTCGCCGCCTGCCTCATGGGCGTCGCCACGTCCTACTTCTTCTACGGCTGGCTCGTGCCGACCGTGGGGCCCATGCCCGGCGACGAGGCCTTCATGTTCACGGGCACGCTGGCCCTGCCCCGCGCCCTCGGCGACGCCGTCGGGCTCTCCGGCGGCAGCGCCGCGGCGTCTTCAGTCGGCGGCTCGCTGGCGCTGGGCATCGTGAGCGCGCTGTATGGCATCGTGGCCTCGGCCAGCGAGGTGGTGGACCTGTTTGGGTGGGACGACAACCTGACGATTCCGGTCCTGAGCGGCATCGGCATGTTTGGCTTCCTCAAGCTGTTTGGCCAGTGAGAAGGCCTGATCCTGTCCCTTCTTTCTTCTCCGATTTCCTCTTCTTCCGACATTTTCCAAGAGAAGCAGCTAGCATATTTGTTCTGATTTCCCTCTTCCCACATGTTCTCCATACTCTCTCTTCCCTCAATAAAACATTCCACGATCCACGATAATTCCCATTCCCATCTCGAAGATGTTTCGACTACCACATGTTCTGATACCTTGTCGAATGTTGCATCCCATCTCCATCTCGAGACATCTTCTTCACCCACGTCACCCTCTTCTAGACTCCGCGAGATGGACCCTTTTGTCATAACACCATTCGCTCACTCCTGCTTATGAGCTGGCATTGGTTGTTGTTGATGGGTGAAGGGGTCAATGTGAGCAGGCCAAGGGGGGGGG
>NQYQ01000003.1:88227-127230 GCA_003055925.1 Escovopsis sp. Ae720 | reverse complement strand
TTCCTCCCCCCCCCCTTCTTCCCCAGTTCCTCGCTTGTTGCGCGGCGCCCTGCCCTACTCCGTACCTACATGCCGGCCCTTTGTTTACAATGGATGTCTTGATGCAGACCTCCTGTGTTGGATGCGGCTCCCAGGCTTCACACAGCCCTGCCCTCCCATCCCACACCTGAAGCCGGTGATCTGTTCTTCCCACGAGCTCCATCCACCTCATTGATCGAGAGAGGCCGAGGGGTTGATGGAGAAGAGTTGCCGTCGAGGTAGGGATTGTTAAGGAGCAGGTACCCCCGGCATGCTCCATCGACAGGGAGGTACTTGGCTCCCTATCCCGTCTTACCATCCCGTCCAATCCATTCATCGATCCATGCAATCTCGCCTCCAAGTGGCGTGCGTCGTGCAATTCAAGCAAGGCAAGAGCCCGTCTTGTTGCCTCCGGGTCGCTCTGTCCCCCCTTCCGTCCAACCTCCAACCTCGAACCTCTTCGAGCCTCCTCGAACCTCTTCGAGCCTCCTTCAGCCTCCTCGAGTCTCCTGGATCTTCGATCTTCGATCCTCGATCCTCGGTCGGCGCCCTTTCGAGACCTTCGCGATCTTCGACGGCGACGGTGGAGCTGCCATTGATCCATCTGATCTCTCGAAACGGCGACAGCAGCAGCAGCAGCAGCAGCAGCAGCAGTGAAGGACGACAAACACCACGGCGACGGAACCCCCCCTCCCCCCCCTTCCCTCTCATCCCTCCCACGACGACAAACACCACGAGACCCTCGACGCGGAGTGCCCCCCTCGCCGTCCTCGCTGCCAGGACCCAGCCCTACCCTACCTTTTACTCCCCCTTCTCCTTCGAGCAGCTGCTCCTTGGCTCGCCATTCCCGTGGCCGCTGCCAGTGGCGGGAATCCTTCGACTCCGTATTCGGACTGGCAGATACACCACACGAAACGTCCATCCGTCCATCCATCCATACGGCCGTCCGTCGAGCCGTTTATCACGTCCGACTGCAGGGGTGCCTCTCCGTCTGGCCCGAGTTTCTGCTCTGCTGACTCGCCAATGTCCTCAGCAACATCCGCCCTGAGCAGCTCTCGCTCTGCCTCCCCGTAACGCCCTTGCGGGATGGAAGCCGTCGAGAACCACCTCTCGACGGCGCGGGCCCCTCACCTCGTCAAGCCGTCACCGTCGCCACCGCTGCCCCCGCTGCCGATTTCATCCTCCTCCTCTTCGTCGTCGTCCTCGGCGGCCAAGCGATGCAGGCTCCCGCGCCTCAAGACCGCAATCGCGCCCCCGAACCTGCTGGCCACATGTAGGGATGCCAAGCCGAAGAAGAAGCATCTGGCGCCGGCCGATGGCGCCAGTGTCGCCGGGAAGGATCTCCTGTCGCCCAATCTCGCGACCAGGTCGGCGGCGCGCAAGGCTTCTCCCGACGGGCAGCCACCGCCGGCTTGGCCCAAGCGAAAGACTTCCGACGTCAGGAGGGTCTCCATCGGGAGGAGGGATCGGAAGGCCGAGTCGAACGAGATCGCCCCCAATAGCGCCTCGACCCCCCGCGAGGGACGCCAATTTGCCGTTTCCAATGTGGGAAATAATGGAAGGATTTACCTCAGGTATGATCTGGCATCACATTCGGTCCAATACATCCTTCTTGTGTGATGGTGGCGCTGTGATGCAACGCCTCTGCGCAACGCCTCTTTTCTGTTCTATTTCAGTGCCTATATTACTGTCCTCCCCCTCTTCTCCCCCCCCTTCCCCTCCTCTACACTATATGTTCCCTCCAGCCCCTTCTGACTTTCCAACTTCTCCTCCTCTCTTCCGTCTCAAACTCCTTGGGATGGTCTTCATATATGAGCACCTGCTTTCGATATTCCCCTCATGAGTGACGGCTGACGTTGACTTCTTTCTGTTATCTCACTTTTCGCATGGACTCTAGGCCTTCCGTTCGACCTGCGCATCAACGAAACCAGCCGAGCTTTACTTTCCCCGTCACACCGCCCGGAACGTCTGACATCGAGACCCTCGATCACGATAAGCCGCCCGCCCTTCCCGCAGTCGTGGGGCATCATGATGCTCAGTTCACCCCGACACCACCGAGGACGTCGACTACCCTAGCTGGCTCTGTTGACGCTCAGGACTCGGGCAATCTTGTCAAGGACATGACGGCCCGTCGCCGTGCCTTGTCGGACAGTACGATTCACGAGGTTCTTTCTTCGCTCGACTCGGAGACGGATGCTTTTCGGCTCACCATTCCGGAGCTTACTGTTGTGGGTGATGTCGAGCGGCCCAAGACCACGGATCAGTCGCTCATCAACGACGCCCCGATGCTCGACATTAACATCCCGACATGGCGCCTCGGGACCCCTCGGTTCACTGTGAAAGGCACACCCCTCATCCGGGGCTCATCGTATGCGCCATCGGAGGACCTCGAGGACCCGAACGAGGTGTCGCTATGGAACAAGGCCCGTGGCAATCGAACGGGGGCGTTGCCCAACGTGGGCCCAAACAACAGGTTGAGCAATCTCGGTATCCCGCAAGCTTGCTTCCCTCGTGCCTCCCAGACTCATTCCCTCCGTCTACTACGGCCAGCAAGAGCCAGCTACGCCAGCACGCACCTTGTCATCGAAGCAGACATGTTCACCAAGCTGACCTTCAAGCCGGCCTGCGACGAGAAGACCATTGTTCGCTATTCGCATGCCGGCACCGTTACCGCAGCCACTGCTTCTCGCCTGGTCGCCGAGATCACGTCGCCTAGCTTCCTCGACTATGAGCTCCTCTCCGACTTCTTCCTGACTTTTCGGTCTTTCCTCGAGCCCGAACTCCTGCTGCAGATGCTCATTGCCAGATTGCGCTGGGCGCTGGCTCGTGTGGACGAGACGGGAATGATTGTCCGAGTTCGAGCCTTCGTCGCCATTCGCCATTGGATCCTGAACTACTTCATTGACGACTTCGTCCTCGACTACAGTCTGAGGGTCACCTTCTGCACGCTTTTGAATAACTTCGTGGACGAGATGTCGCAAGATGCCAAGGCTCGCAAGGTCCAACTCAAGATTCTCGGCGAGCTCAAAAAGTGCTGGCGACGGATTTGCGCGCATTACTGGGACGGTCCGGATTTCGCTCACACTCTCGGGGTCGAGGCCCCGATTGCGCCAGGAGGCGTCCTGGGTAACAGAGACCCGACTTTGGACCCCACGACCTCTGCAGCACATGCCACGGAGACACGGGAGGATGATACCCCCCTGCTCGCCACACCTCGACTGAATGTCGAGGCCCCGGAATTCAGGAAGCCCGATGGCGCAGCTGCCACCGCCTCCTGGGAATCCTCTTTGGGGGCCTCCGCCTTGGGTGTCTCACATCCAAGTGTTGCTTGCTACGATCCGAGCAGCACCGTGCTGAAGGCGCCACTCCGGAAGCCGAGCATAGACGTCTTACTCAAACCCAAGGCACCTGTCGGAAAACGTGGTCACTTGCGCAATGATAGCACGTCCGACCCCAGGCGCGAGCCCGAGTCAGAGCTGCCATTTCCTGACGTCGACGTGGCATCGACGCTTCAGGGCGCGGGGAGACTTGTCCGAGGGGATCTTCTTCCTCCGGGACAGCCCTTCGTTGCCCTCGAGCCCGAGGTCCCCGTTCATGCGCCAAATCGGCAGACGACCATCGTTCGGCCTCACCACCGCAGCATGGGCAACGAGCAATTGTCTGCCGGGGCCACCTCCGGGTATGGCGTCAAGAAATTGTTCAACAGCGTCCGGCGTGTCTTGAATGTGCGAGATCCGGGACATTCTCACACGCACAATCCGAACAGCGAAGGCCTCCCCGCAAACACTCTCACGCTTCAGGCAACTGGCTCGAGTATGCCGCAGTCCAATCACCGACGACAAGGGGCTAGACCACCCATGAGGATCGATCTTCTCGGCGCCGAAATCGCTGAGGATTTCAAGAAAGCCGTTCGCGAGGACGAGGCCGTAGCCGAGGCAGAGCGCTTGGGGCTCCCGATTCCGCCAAAGTCGGCTCCGGCGCACCCCGGCCCGCAGGATTACTCTGTCGCTCACATGGACTCGAGCTTGTTCGACTGCCCGCCCGAGAGCCAGAAGCAGAGACCCGCCAGTGACATGGCCGTGGCCCTCGGCAATAAAATGATGAGCCCTGTCGATGGCACATTCCTGTTCGAGAACACGAGATTGCGAAGGGGACCCCCGCCCCCACTGTCTACCGAGAAATTTGCCGCCTTGTTGATGCCGAAGGGCGGCGCGCCTACTCCACCACTCTCCCCTCTCACACAAGCGCCGACGGCATCCGCGCCGCGCCGGCCATCGAGGTCTTTCTTTGAAGCCAAGAAGCACGAGGCACCGCCGCACACTCTGAGTCAATTGACAGCAACGACGCAGGGCGAAGTGCCCGGTGCGCGATCTCCTGGAGACACCAGTCGAAGCTCGCTCGTCCCGTCGCATGCCAGACCTCATTGCCCTCCCCCGATCAGCGGCGGTCTCCTTCGGATGCAGAAGAGGAACGCTTCCTCGAACGCCCAGCAATCGAACGCGAGACAGCCATCATCTTTCGCGAGCAGGCTCGGCCGACGATTCTTCTCGCAAAACCTGGATTCCGATCGAAGCTCGGCCCTGCTCGACGACTTCTTCGAGGCCCACGAGACCGCGCCGCGATTCACGATTCGCCGGCGGCCTGGGGGCGACCTGCGAGCTGTCTCGAACGTGGAGGACCTGGACATCCCCATCCTGAGGACGTCAAAGTCCGCCGCCACACTCACGACATGCACCGAGTCGATTCGCAGCTCATATCGGCTCGGCTCAGTCCCGTCCACGAACCCTCGCATCAAGATCGCCGTCGACGGCGACATGCTCACAGAGACAGAATCCATCTATTCCCTCCAGCCGCCCAAGGAACTCAAGCCAGTCAGGCCCCGACTGTCCATCATCGAGACACCCTCATCCATCCCGGCTATGCTGCCGTGTTTCGAAGAGGCCGCTAAGAATTTGGCCGCTTTGACGGATGATGAAGACGATGGCGGGATCGAGTCTGCTCTGCTCAAGCTCGAGGGTAGATATCGACCGCGGGGCAAGAAGACGTCGGTCGAGAAGCGAGAATCCGTGGCCGTGAGACTAGATGACAATGCTCCCGTGGAGATCAACCTTGCCGCGATTTTCAGCGACGACGAAGCCGAAGCCGACGAGGATGTTGAGACGAGACACATGCAGCCTCACGAACGAGCTCTCTGGCTGCTCGAGGGGGGTGGGAGACGGACCCCTGCATCAGCCGGAGGGAGCGATCGGCTCGGCCAAGGCGCCCCGGCAGTCCGCGGGGTTCGTTCGTTTTTCTCCGAGGCCTCGCAGGATTCTGATTCTGATACGGATTCGGATCCGGACCCGGGACCTAGCAAGCTTGATGAAATAACCGTAGATGACAAGCCCAGCAAAAGGGTCACAAACATCTGGACTGATAGATCGGTCCTCCAGATCTCAAACGACGATTCGGACGTGGAAGATGATGGCGAGAAACCTAGCAACGTCACGACGGCCAGACGAGGATCTCGACTGTTCAGCAAAGCCAAAAACATCCCAGCGACCAACGCCAACGGGCAGCTCACTGTCGCGAGCAGATCCGAAGGCCGCAGTTTCCTCGATGATGAGAGCGATGCCGGTTCGATCCTGTTTTCGACCCATTCAGAGGATGGTAATGGTCACGGCCTCACGGATGAGGTGGTCGGCCTCCTGGCCATCCCGTCTCAGACAACAGAGATAGATCCGCCTCATCCGTTTGGAGATCCGATGGCCCTTTCGCGGTCCCACTCCCCCGCTGTTCCCATGACGATGGCGCAGGCCTTGGAGATGGGCCCCGAAAAGGAGCTTCATCAGGGATGGGCATCAAAGCCTCTTCCCACGACTCCAACTTTCCCGTCCATTGAGCCCTTCCTTCATCCTCCGAGCTCCTCCTACTACGGGTCTCCATCTGCATCCGGGATTCCTTCGCCCAGCGATAAGAGAAAAGCCGAGAACTTTCGCAAATTCTCCGTTCACCTGCCCTTCATCTTGGCTTTTGATTCCGAGGTCCTGGCTCAGCAATTCACACTCATCGAGAAAGACGCCCTCAGCGATATCGATTGGAAGGACCTGATTGAGATGAACTGGAAGGACTCCACCACCATTGACTCGCGTTCTTGGGTCGACTTCCTGAGGAACTCCAACGCCTTCGGTGTCGAGGTCGTCATCGCTCGGTTCAATCTCATGGTGAAATGGGCGATCTCTGAAATCGTTCTCACCCAGCATCCGGAGGAGAGGGCCAGATGTATCGTCAAGTTCATCCACGTCGCTGCTCATTGCCGCAGCTACCGGAATTTCGCAACCCTCGCACAACTCGCCATCGCATTGACCAGCACAGAAATCTCTCGTCTGACCAAGACATGGGAGTTGGTGCCCGAGTGCGACATGAAGACTCTGAAGGAACTTGAGACCCTGGTGACACCTACGCGGAATTTCTACAACCTCAGAGCCGAGATGGAGACGGGCACTGACAGCGGCTGCATTCCCTTTGTGGGAATCTACACGCATGACTTGCTGTTCAACGCACAGCGTCCGTCGGAGGTCGCCAGCTCCCCAACGACCCCGCCCTTGATTAATTTCGAGCGGTACCGGATCGTGGCCTCGGTCGTTAAGACACTCCTTCGGCTTCTAGAAGCGAGCACGCGCTATACATTCCAGCCTGTCGAGGGCATCACCGAACGGTGCCTTTGGATGAGTGCGCTGAGTGACGACGAAATCCGCCGACACTCGGAGGGCCTCGAGTGAGTGAATCTAGGTCGACACTCAGGATCAAAGACCCTCCTCCATCCCTCCTCCAACTAAGCAAGGACGGACCGCAGGATCAACTCTTCCATCAGAAGACGAGCGACTCATGCACTCTTGTACACTACAAAACTACAGACCGAGATACCCCCCACCTCTTTACAGATCAAATCAGGCACAGACGAGCGGTCTTTGTGCCCCTACTTGGCGTCCATTTTCACAACAACTATTTGCCTTTTTTTTCTCTTCGGCTTTGTATTGTCTCTACTTAACTTCGGCAAAGCTGTAAGATATGCGCGTCACACTTTCTCTCAAACCCGACAACTGAGCTTCCCTTTCTTACAAGCACCAAGCATTTACGAATGGTTCCGATTCATGACGCACACAAGCACACAGCGTGGCGGCTTCGCGAAATTTCCCCTTTTTCCTCTTCTTTGTCGAATACACTCATGGTCTCTCTATTTAATCTCCTGGCTTTTTCCCCGTTTTTCCGTTTCGCTACAACTTTCGAGGCATCAGCAAGGATATAGACACTGCATCGCGCATTTCTCAGAGCATCAGGCGTGGGAGTTGGTGCCCCCTCCTCCTTTTTTTCTATCTTTTCTTCCAATACCCGCTAGGCATGTTTGCATGAAGGGAATGAGGCTCTGGCCCAAATTTTGCCGGGTCGTGGTGCTCGAGGGGGCGAGAGGTCGTTCGCAGACATGGGGGGGGGGGGGGAAAGGATACATGTACTCCGTATTTGGAGACGCACAAGGGGGTGGAAAAAATAAGAGGGCGTGGAGAGAGAGCATGTGCTCTCATTGATGTTGGGAAAGGCGTTTTGGGGCGCATTGGCTGCTTTCGATGGGCATATACCACTTGGCGATTACATCTTGATATATGGATATAACATTTATAATACGCCTCTCAGGGGGTTTTGAGTTGATGGAGTCTAGAAATGACGTGCTTGCTATTCCTCGAATACTGCGGTCGCCTGCCTCTTTCTCCTGATTTTCGTGCTCTGGACGTGAAATGAATTGCAAGTGATGAAAGTGTGGGACGAACGACGTCAATAGTCGGTTCAGGGGTTGTGGCGGCATCGTGAGGGATTCGAGTACCTGGTCGAGTTGCGTCTCATTATGGCAGACAAATACGAGCTAAATTCCTGGACGTATCACACCATTGTTTTGCATCTTCTTTTACTTCAGCAATTTCCGATCACATTGGATGGCTATCAAGGCATCTCATCTCAAAAAAGAATGGGAAAAGGAACAGGAAACCGATTGTCAAAGGAGCAAGGCATGGAGCAACGATTAAGTCCACCCCAGCGGACGCACAGGGCTTTCCCTCCCTCAGATCCTCTCACCGCGTACATACCCATACAGGCAGCAGCGACGAGAAAAAAAGGAGAGAGTATCTTTCCCTCATCAGTACAGTCCAGCTTTGTGACCCATGAAAAAAAAAACCTCCCAGACCGCCGGGATTTTCCGTTCCCCTCCGAACCCCATTCTCCATTTTTGACGGCACCATGTGCAAGCATGAAGTTTGACCTTTTTGTTTTTTTTTCATCTTGGCGAATGACCGCGAGGGGCCGTTCTTCGCTAGCGAGGTATCTGTATATGGGGCGATGGGAAAGGCAAGGCATGCGCAGTTTACCACTGGCTGTCCTTGGGGGCGGCGGCGGCGGCGGCGCCCTCGGCCCAGTCGCCACCGGTGGCACCGGAGGCGGCCCAGTCGCCGGCACCGTCCCAGTTGGAGACGGGGGCGCCGGCGAAGGTGCCGGCGGCGGCGGAGGCGTCCCACTCGGCGGCGGCGGGCTGCTGGAAGCCGGACTCGATGGCGGCGGGGCCCTCCTCCTCAGCGGGGAGCTTCTCCTCCTCGGTCTTCTCCTCAGCCTCGGCCTCAGGGTCGCGGTCTAGAAGTTGATTAGTGATTTTATCTCACACACAGAGAAAATGGATTCCGACCAAGTGAGAGAGGCTTGGAGAGACGGGAGAAATCTGAGAAAGGGGGTGTTAGGGGAGGGGGGGAATGTAAACATACAGAAGTACAGGTCGACCATGGTGTCCCAGGGGGTCTCGCGGTTGAAGATGGTGCCGCGGAGGCGGAGAACCTCACGGGCGAGCAGCCACCAGATGGTGCCGATGGCGTGGCGACCCTTGTTGTTGGTGGGGATGGCGACGTCGACGTACTCAGTGGGGGAGTCGGTGTCGCAGAGGGCGATGACGGGGATGTTGACGTAGCTGGCCTCCTTGATCGCCTGGGCGTCGGTGCGGGGGTCGGTCACGATGATGAGGCGGGGCTCCTTGAACGAGCGGGTGATGTAGTTGGTGAAGGAACCGGGGGTGAAGCGGCCGGCGATGGGGGAGGCGCCGGTGTGGGCGGCGAACTTGAGGACGGCGCGCTGGCCGTAGGGACGGGCGGAGATGACGCAGATGTCGGCGGGGTTCTCGATGGCGACGATGATGCGGGCGGCGAGGACAATCTTCTCCCTGTAGCGAAGCGAGAGATGAGCTCCTGTTCTCCATGACTCCCCCCTCCCTTCTGCGTTGCCCCTCTTCCTCTTCCTTTTTTTTCGGTTCCCCCCATTTCTTTCCTCCGAGTCGTAGTCTTTTTTCTTCCGCCTCTTGTTGTTCCCCCTGCTTTTCATCTTCGCTGGTCTCTTTCTGGGGCTGGAGATCTCCGGCTGCTCGTGTTCAAAACGTACCAGGTCTTGCCGATGTTGATGACGTTGACACCGTCGGCACGGGTCTTCCACAGGTAAGGCTCCATGTGGACCTGGAGGTTCTTACCACCGAGGTGGCATTGCGACGACAGGAGCATCTCAACGTCCTGGCTGGTGGCGTTGAACACCGACGGCAGGTTAGCGGGAGCCATCTTGTCTGATTCCTTGGGTTGAGATTTGACGAGGAAAGGAAACAGAGCGGGGGTGGAGGGAGAGGACAGGAAGTGAGTAGTTCAACGATCGTGTCGCATAAAAAAAAAGTTCGCTAGAGACGCCCGACACACACAATTTCTGAAAATGTTGTGTGGAGGCAGAGCCCTGAGGGCGCTAGCTCTATTCGGGACTAGCGTGGTCTCGACCTGGAGCGAGGCGGAAGGAGCGCTCGAGATGCACGTGAGCGGATGCGCTAAGCCATTTTCGGGGTCGCGGCATTCGATGTTTGGAGATGGCGCCCGGGGAAATTTTGGGACTTCGGGTGTGATGGCAGCCGACTCGTCATTGTCTTGAGCCGCCTCCATCGAACGACGGGTTTCCGGTGACAAGCAGAGTATTCGCAGCCATGCCGCCCAGGTTGGACCTTTTGCAGCGCCTCGGCACAGTCAATTGTACGCGCGGATCCGGAGAGGAGGAGATCCCCCGGCTGCGAGGAGCGCAGGGTGTCAGCTAACATGCGAGCTCGCAGTGTGCCTACGGCCGTCGACACGACCCGCGACGCAGACCTTCCTCCCCATCGCCCAGACCGCCAGCCTCTCCCTGCGGGAGCGGAAGCAGAAGGCCAAGCAGGACCCGTACAAGTGGGCGCAGGCGCAGCAGCGCAAGGCCGCCAACATCAAGCGCAGGGAGGAGCTCACCAAGGAGCGCGAGGGACAATGGGGCGACTCCGTCCACGGCAAGACGACCCCGTTCCTCGAGTCGCTCGACACGGCGGGCCAGGGCGCGCAGGCCGCGGCGCCCGGTGACGCCGGCGCCCAGACCGCCGAGGAGCCCCGCGAGCTCCCCACGACCCCCGGCCTGCGCAACCACTTCCTCACCGACGCCGAGCTCGAAGAGGCCGCGAGGCACGCGTTCGCCCTGACGAAGCCGATGACGACCGGGCCGGTCGAGGCGCAGTTGGAGTCAGTCGGGGAGGAGGACAAGACTGAGAAGCACCGGCAGAACCACGAGAAGTCGCTCGAGGCGCTCAGGAGGATCACGGCGCTGAGCAACGCGAGCTCGAGGGACCGGTTCCACGCCAACGTCCGGCGCATCATCGACGAGTTCGGCCGGCACAACACGGACAAGGTCCTGAAACCGAAGCCCAAGTCCATCTCGCCCAATACGGAGCCCAAGGCCGAGCGCGCGGGGCCGGACACGGGGAGCTCCGAGGTGCAGATCGCCATCCTGACGACCAAGATCCGCGCGCTCTCGCAGGCTCTCGCGATCAACCGCGGATACAAGGACAAGCACAACAAGAGGAACTTGAGGTTGCTAGTGCACAGGCGTCAAAAGCTGCTCAAGTACATGGAGCGGAAGGAGAGGGGAAGCGAGAGATGGACAAACATGCTGGAGAAGCTCGGACTCACACCGGCGACATGGAAGGGCCAGATCGAGGTATAAAGCTGCCTTTTCGCGTATGTACAATAAAACAAAGCAAACAACAAGAGGTTCATCTGAGGATGATCGATTATGATCCCCACGCGTGGCCCATTGGCCTCCTTCTCTGATGTTGCGGCGCTTCCAAAAAGTAACAAGACATCCGTTCGAAACAGGATTAAACTGACAATGCTATACTACACGTGCGCCGAGGGCGATCTGACTGGTCTGGGGTGGGTCTGCACATTCGATTAGAAAACGCTGATGAAGTTGCCGATGCGATCCTTCTGGTTCTGGGCTATGCACTCGGCGATCCATGTGATGTTGCGGATTTCCTGCATCTTGGTTAGCGTACGGTAGTCGGTCGCTGGATGACAGCGCCTTGGCGCTCGGAGACAAGGCCGCCCACCTGTTCTCTGAGCTTCACCCAGGCGTAGACGATGGCATAGGTGAATTGCCTCGTGAAGGCGTCTTTCGAAATCTCCATCTCCTTCTGGTAGAACATATCCTCCAAGCTCTTGCCGTCGGAGGAGCCACCGCCCATATTTCCCGCGCCGGCGGAGCCGCCGAGGGAAAGCGCATCGAAGAAGGACTTGTAGTCGTGGACACCGTCGACCGCCAGACGGACGCCCTCGGCATCGTCGGCCCGAGCGAGCATGATGGTGCCCACGGGATAGAGCTTGCCCAGGGCAGGGTAGAGCTTCTCGCGGGCACCTTTGGTCAGCTCCGTGCCGAAGGAGTTGAGGGTGATGTTGATGGCTCTGCGATCGGCCTCAAACTCGAGGATGCCGGACATGACTTCGGCCGTCGGTGTCCCCGCCATCTCGGGATGTGTGTTGACAAAGTTGTAAAAGTCTTCGAGGTAGTTCTTGTAGAGCGTGTTCCTGACGATCTCGATGTTGAGCTCGTCGAGGTCCTGGTGGCTAAGGCTTCCCTTGAAGTACGGCGCCAAGGGCGTCTCGATCAGGACGCTGTTGTAGAGCTCCTCAATGTTGGTGGCGACGCAGAGCACGGGCATCGTGTCGAACCAGCCGAGAGGATGGCATCGGTCGAGCAGCTCGCGCGTGTCTCGCTCGTGGAGGGTTCCGGTGATGAGGAGGGCGACATTGTCAATCATGTAGCCGTAGGTGACGTAGTCCATGAACTTGGCCAAGGATCCGGAAGCATTGGCGCGGACGTAGCGGAATTCGGAGATGAGCTTATCTGTCGTCTTGGACGCGAGAGCAGATGTTGATGGGTTCGGAGGGAGAGAGGCGAGGAAGTCGCCGTAGGCAGGACCGAGCTGGAGCTTGAGGTCTGGGAAGAGGTCAGTTAAGGAAGCGGTCGAAAATGTCGCGAGCGTCCAGACGCACCGTCGATCGTCTCGCACTGGGTCAGGTTGTTGTAGGCTGGCGTCGTCAAGAGGCCATTTCGGTACCCTCTGATGATACCCTCAAGGTAGCTGTGTTGTCATTGTGTCAGTCTTTCGACATGTCCCTGATGCGGTTGGGGGTGAGCCCCGGAGGCAACAGCCGATTAGTACTGACCCGTTGTTCACGTTGAAGAGAAGACCCTCCATTGCGGCGGATTATCGTGAGACCTTTCAGGGAGATGACCGGCGATGGAAGAGAAAAGCCTAGGAGACGATGATGATGGAGATGGTGATGGTCGTCAGCGAACGTTGCCGCAGGAAGATGGGAAGGTCGTGCTCGCGCTCGATGACTGCAAGATGATGGACTGGAGTCATTGCGCGACATTCAAAGATCAATCAATCTGGATTGATCAATCCATCAATTCAATCAATTGGTCCACTGCACGAAACCGCTACGGAGCCCGTACTCCGTATGTATGTATCCAGACTCGAGTTCGCTATATCCGCCGCCGACAGCGCTTCGTCATCCGCTACAAGACGCGACCTTTAGCGCTTCTAGACGCTATCAGACGCTGTCCTCCAGCGGCCTTTGGTTGATGACGACGCTCATAGATTGATCAGTCGACTTAGCACGTGAGCGGAGGAAACCACCACATTGTACGAGTACGAGTACGAGTACCACTACCTGTACGTCTCTTCTCGGAATTTCAGTGTGGCCGGGCTCCGTTGCGCCATTCCTCTTTTGGTAACACACCAACCACCAACAGGGCCAAAAATTTCGGACGCTCTGCTTAAGCTTCTTTTCGATGTTTGAAAAAAAAAATATTCCCAAATCGCTACGACCTGCCCGTCTCTGCCAGCCTTTCGCGCCCACAACGCAAGCTATTGGAACGGGAGGACGACGGAAACCTGAACATATTGCGCAAGAACGTCAGAGGCAGTCCTGCGCGCCATCACAATGTCTCTCTTCGTTCTCGCCGAGACGCCTGCCGGGTGAGCTGCTGCCGCTGCCGCTGCAACACACATACATACATACTGCGTCGCCGGTTGTCGACATATCCACTGACGGTGATCCTAGCTACGGTCTCTTTAAGGCCGCCGACAAGAAGCTTTTCAAGAAGGATGACCTCGCTGCTGAGCTTGGACGGCCTGAGGGGCTGGTCGAGATGTAAGGCTTTCTTCCATACGCACACATGGCTGCAAAGAGTACTATGGCATACCCCCCCCCCCAAAGGACGGGAGACTGACAAAAAGGGCCAACCCCCAACGTCTAGGCTGAAGCTGAAGAAGTTCGTCAAGTTCGAAAGCGCCGCCATGGCCCTCGAGGAGGCTGCTTCTCTCCGAGACGGCAAGGTCCCCGAGCTCCTGTCCTCGCTGCTGGACGACCTCAAGCTCGAAAAGAAAGCCTCCCTCGCGGTCGCCGACATCAAGCTGGGGAGCGCCATCTCGAACCTTCCCGACTTCAACATCTCGCCCGTGACGGGCTCCAACACGATGGACGTCTTCCGAGGGATCCGGGAGAACCTGTCGTCGCTGATCCCCGGGCTGGAGCAGGAGAACATTGACCGCATGTCGCTCGGCCTCTCGCACTCTATGTCGCGGCACAAGCTCAAGTTCTCGCCGGACAAGGTCGACTCCATGATCATCCAGGCCATCAAGATGATCGACGACATGGACAAGGAGCTCAACGTGTACGCGATGCGCACCAAGGAGTGGTACGGGTGGCACTTCCCCGAGCTGGCGAAGCTGCTCAACGACAACCTCGCGTACGCGCGCGTCGTGCTCGCGGTCGGCATGCGCACCAACTTCGCCGCCGCGGACCTCTCCGACGTGCTTCCCGAGGAGATGGAGGCCGCCGTCAAGGCCGCCGCCGAGATCAGCATGGGCACCGAGGTCAGCGACGTCGACATGGACAACATCAAGTTCCTCGCCAAGCAGGTGCTCGACTACACCGAGTACCGCGCCCAGATGTCCTCGTACCTCGAGAGCCGGATGCGCGCCATCGCCCCGAACCTGTCCGCCCTCGTCGGCACCCTCGTCGGCGCCCGCCTCATCGCCCACGCCGGCTCCCTCATCAGCCTCGCCAAGTCCCCCGGCTCCACCATCCAGATCCTCGGCGCCGAGAAGGCCCTCTTCCGCGCCCTCAAGACAAAGCACGACACCCCCAAGTACGGCATCATCTACCACTCCTCCCTCATCGGCCAGGCCACCGGCAAGAACAAGGGCAAGATCGCCCGCATGCTCGCCGCCAAGGCGGCCCTCGGTCTCCGCGTCGACGCCCTCGGCGACGACGAGGAGGACGACGAGGAGCGCGCCATGCTCGGCCTCAGCGCCCGCATCAAGCTCGAGAACCACCTCCGCAAGCTCGAGGGCAAGGCGCCCCTCCCCAAGGGCGCCAACGTCGCCCCCAACGGCGAGATCGTCTCCGCCGGCGGCTTCACCCTCAAGGAGACCCGCCGCTACAACACCGACGCCGACGGCGTCGTCAGCGAGGTCAACGGCGAGGACGCCGCGGACAAGCCCTCCAAGAAGACCTCCAAGCACTCCTCCAAGAAGAGCAAGGCCGCTGACGCCGAGGACAAGGAGATGAAGGACGCCGAGGACGACGAGAGCGAGGACGACGAGGACGCCGCCGAGCACTCCTCCTCCCGCAAGACCAACGGCGCCTCCCTCTCCGAGGCCGACTTCGAGCGCCTCGCCGAGGCCGCCGGCATATCCGTCAAGAAGTTCAAGCGCAAGTACGAGCGCGGCGACGTCCAGCTCAACGACGACGGCACGCCCAAGGTCTTCAGCAAGAAGGAGCTCAAGAAGCTCCGAAAGGCCGGCGAGGAATCCGCCCCCGCCGCCGACTCCCCAGACAAGAAGAAGAAGCGGAGACACGCCGACGAGGACGAGGAGATGGCCGAGGCCGAGCCCGAGGCCGCCGAGCCCAAGAAGGACAAGAAGAAGAAGAAGAAGAGCCAGTCCACCGATGCCTAAGCTCAATGGGTGGGAAACGAGGCCGGGGCCACACACCACATACAATACACGCACAAAAAAAAAACCACACACTCGCTCACGCACTCACTTACGCGGCTTGCCGCCAATGGCGAGATGGGAATTTCACAAAGCTGTTGTAGACGTATGATAGCTGAGAAAACCACCCCCTTCGGAGCGACGGGGTCTCGGGCTATCTATCCTTGTTAATACGGCCGGCGTTCAAGGGGGGAACACCTTTTGATTTTTCTGTTTGCTTGTTTTTCTCTTCGGAATACGGCGTGGTTCTTCGTCTGATTTTGCTGCTTTTCTTTTCATCATTTTCCTTTTTTTTTCTTTGCTTTGTGCCTTGTACTCTTTTCGGTTTTCCTTATCTCATGACTCTTTCTCAAAAGACTTGTCGCAAAGGCCCTGGGGACGGAGAGGATTCGGGGGGACAGCAATAGTCAAACGGTGAATTTGGAATCTACATGACAACTTCAAAAATGCCTTGCTGCGCGATCACCAATTCGTGTCTCGTCGTAAATGTCATTCTTTTGCCAAGTCTGTGACGCATGGCCCACATGGAAAGCCCAACATGTTGCTTGAACGTGATGTAAATACAGATGACTCGAAAAATCCTGCCGAAGCCGCCATATCTTCCAGATCGCAAGGGAAGATTCTCTCCACAGCCTTATCATTTGCTGCTGTCTGTCATGATACTCCTCGGTCAAAGAGTGGGTATCTGGGTATCCTGGGTATCAGATTGACCGAATCGCATCATCATTACAGCATAATTCCACCCCTTGAAACCACACCGTGTCTCGTCATTAAAAGCAAGAAAACAGACCAAAGCCTTTGAGACAGCAATCGAGAATAGCGCGATCGCGTGCGTGCAAGAACGTCCATGTCTGGGGAAAAGTCGAAACTGGGGCCGACCAAAGCAAGTACCCGAGATCAAGTGGACCAAGCTATACGTCCTCAGAAGAAAAATATCCCGAGTCAGCAGCAGGCTCCCACGAGAAGATGCTCAGCTCGATTATGGATATCTTTCAGGGACTCCTTCTTCTTTAGAAATTTTCAATCACGCGGGCATTGACGGCTGATTGAAAAGCTGAGTCCTGACCTCCAAAGTCATGGGCGTTCTGACCGGCCGCGGGAGCAGAGCTACCCTCGGCATGGTGAGTCTCGCTCAGTGCGGCATTGAGAGCGCCTGCCATGCCACCGCTGCTCCCGGGCAGAAAGATGACCTTGCTGTTGGCGGATTTGGCCATAGCTTGCATGGCCTCGAGGTAACGGATCTGCATAGCAGGAGCAGAGCTCAGAATATCGGCGGCCTGCCGCATCAATTTGGCGGATTCAACCTGTGAAGAAATGGGTCATTAGAGCCAGACTTCAAAGGGGAGAAACAGGGTACTCCTTTTCTTTTTCTTTTCTCATCCTTTGGGGGAAAGCGAATATGAAAGGGGGGGTTGAAGGGGCTGCATTTTTCATGAACTCACCTCTGCCTTGGCGGCGATAATCTTGCTTTCACCGATACGCTTGCTCTGAGCAGCCATTGAGAGGGAGTCTTGCAGATCCTGGCTGAACACAATGTCCTTGATCAGCATGCTCTCAACTTGGACGCCCCATCCAGCAGCGACATCCTCGATGATCTCGCCAATGGACTGGGCGATCTCTTCGCGGCGCTCTATGACGTCCTGTAATACTCGGGCGCCGACGACGTGGCGCAAGGTCGTCTGGGTCCGCTCGACGAGGGCCTGGCGGACGTTAGAGATTCCGAAGGCGGCCTTGTGGGGGGCGACGATGTGATAGTAGATGACGGAGGTGAGGCGAAGAGTGACATTGTCCTTTGTCATGCATGTCTGCTCGGGGACCTCTGCGATCTGAATTTTGACGTCGACCTGGATGAGCCTCTCGCTGAGGGGGTTGACCTTGACCAGGCCGGGGTCGACAGCCTTGTAGAAGCGACCAAACTTGGTGATTAGGCCGACATGGCCCTGGTGGACACTCTTGTAGGGGTTGGGGCAGATGATGCAGCAGGGGATGGCGCCGCATGATCCAACAACGTTTCCGAATGTGTTGACTTGAGGCAGGTTAGCTGGGTTTGAGAACGAAAGCAGTCTGCGGATGGGATCAGGGGCATCATACTCATGGTGCCGTACCAGCCCTTGGGGTTCGCGTCGGAGCCGACGGTGGTGGCGTAGCTCCGCTGGAGATCGCCCTCTCTTGGCGGCTGAACGGTCATTTTGCTCTGAGCCTGGAAGCCGGTGCTGGCCATGCCGGCATCATTTTCGGGCGCCTTGGAGGGGTTTCCGTCTGTCGAGTAAGACATGGCTGGTAACAGCGCGGGGTTCGCAGCTGGGATGGCAGAACAGGTGGCGCTGGATGTCTTTCAAGGGTTTGTATATAGTAGCTGTCAGGCGGCTACTGTTTGCGAAGAAAAGGGTCCAAGGATGAGGTCCGAAGGGCCGACTATGTAGTGGTATTGAGATCAATCAATCAATTGATGTGATGGGTGTGTGTTGGTTGATGCTGGGAAGAAGCTGGAGGGAATGTGATGGGAATCTGGAGGGGAATTCCAGGCGTTTATAAATCCATGGCAAGACTTGAAGTCTCAAGTCGATTCGGATGGACCTGCTCCGTATGAACTTGATTCGCGCCTTCCAACAAGTCTTCGCCCAAGTTCCCGTTTGTGCCACGGCAAGTGCATCCGCCTGGCTGCACTTTCCCCACGGCCGCCAACTGCTAGGCTGTTCTGCTAGCCTTAGAATAGCAGCGATCTGCCACCACATGAGCAAGAACAAGCCGCACTAGAGCCAGTCGATCCTGCCAGCTCAATGGAAAAACAATCCATCAATGTGCTCCGTACTCCGCATGTACAGTATCGAGGGCAGGAACAGCCCAGAGCTGTTGGCCCTCTTGCTACATGAACCTTGGAAGTCGGACAGAGATCACGTGTTCAGAATCAGATCGACATCTGTCCTACTCGAGATCTTCAAAGTTGTCTCTCGCAATACATCAATCAAATGGTACTCCGTACTTAGTAGGGCGGTAGGCTGGCTGTCTGTCCATCGCCACTGTTGAGGCAGAGCTTGTCAAGTCGAGAGGATTGCAACATTGAAGCTCCAGTTCGACGGAGACGGAGCTCGAGCTTTCGATGATGACGCTCCTGTGCTGCGTGAGAGCGCATCTGGTCCCGCGACCACCTGCACAGCCGCCGCTCAAAGGAACAGCCTCGCACCAATATCCCGGAAGGCTCCGAAACCGAACCCCCATCCCCGTCAACCGCCAATGACCAGCCCCCGGGCTCGCGTGCTCGGCAACGCCTGAGCCGTGACGGAGGGTGCAAAGAATTGAAGCGATCAGTTGAAGCGAGGTCGTCGCCCTGTAGGAGTGGCACCCCGGACCTGGTACAAGCATGACGCCGTTGGGGGGAGGGTCTTGCGCTTTTGTGCCTGTAAGGCGTTAGTCCCCTGTGCGCTGCTACTCCGTAGTGAGGTTGTTTTCTTTCCATCACGGCTCAGTACGGGACTGTGCCAGGACGTGTTTTATCGAAATTTGCGCCAACCCCTAACCGCATTTGGGCCTTGTGGCTTTCCCCCCCGCCATTTCCCCCCCAGAATGACATCCAGTCCTGCAAGCACTCTGAGGGGCTCTGCGGACTGGGAGTACCCGTACTCGTACGAGTACTATGTGGTCCGAGTCAAAAGCCAGGGGCCCACTGTCTGGCAACGTCTGACCTCGACTGCTCGGCCTTATGATCTCAGCCCTTTGGGCCTAGGAAGCGAAACAACGGGCTTGAACAGATCCGGTCTCTGACCAGGTGCCAAAAGGTATTGCTTTTTGTGACTCTTCCCCTGGGAAAGTTTAGGATCGTTGCTCTTACGTACGAAAATGCCCGACCTGCTGCGCCATGGCCTGAATTCATCCGCCTCGGGCCAAAACGCTTCCGTTGCCTACCGCGCTACTCCGTGGGGTTCTGACTCCGTACTTCCGTGCCATCTCCGGAGACTCCCCTTTATCGTCGTACTCGTACGGGGCAGAGGCTCCCGAGTCGATCTGCCTCCTCTGTCTGCGGGATGCATCACCAGGCTGTTTGTCGCGACGGCTGGAATCATCCCGACGCCGGCATCAAGTGACCCCGGATCTCAATTGCCGGGCTGGGCGCAGACCACGCGCACCAAGAAGCGTGCAGGGATCACCACAGCCCCCCCAATCTGCCTAGAGGCTTCTAGAAGCTTTGAATCCGATCCTACAGATCGTGATTCCACGAGATGCCTCAAAAAGCTTTGACATCACAAGGAACAAGGGATGTCCAATTGTAGGATTTTTGGAGAGAATTGTGGAATTTGAAGAAAAGATGATCGCTGAGTGCGTAACGCACAATGAAACCACAAATTGAAACCAAAGAAATTGCAGACATGATTCCCTTTTTTGGTCTTCCCCCCCCCCCCCTTTTCTCCTTTCCCCCTCTCTCCTCAGACACAGGAAAGCAGTAGCCTCCCCATGAAAGACAAGCACTCAGTTTGCCCTCCCAAACATCACCGAATCTCCGGGTCGCGCATGAAATCCGGCACAGGCAGCCCCCCGTCCCCGCTCTCCAGCCTTGTCGAAGCGAGCGCCCGCGAGATCTCATCAAGCCTCGAGACGTTCTCCCGCGCGCGCGCCTCGCGGCCCGGCGTGTCCCTCGAGACCCCGCCGCCGCCGCCAAACGCCGAGGTGTCCGCGGCGTCCTCGGACCGCGTCGTGTCCGGGTTGGCGGCGGCGCCCTGCACCGCGTCGGCGTCGAAGGCGTAGATCTTGATGCCCCGCAGGTGCGTGTCCTTGCCGTTCTGGTGGTTCTCGTGGATCTGCATCTGCAGCACGTACGACACGAGCGTGTTGCCGTCGGGCCCGCCGCCCGCGCCCGCGACGGGCACCTGCTGCCACCCGACCGGGCTCTCGAGGCTCATGGACGCGAACTCGATCAGGTTGTTCTCGCTGGTGCCGGACTTGAAGACGATCTTGGTGGGCGTGTAGGACTCGTCCTCGCCGTAGTTGACGAAGAAGCGGATGTCGCGGATCCCCACCCGTTTGACAAAGTAGATTGTGAGCTTGTGCGGTTGGGGGCCATCGGACCTGTGCGAGGAATTAGTATGTGCGGACCGAGAATGGTATGAAAGTCCCTCTCTCGTGGGAGACTTACTGCCAGTATGTTTTCAAATCATCGTTCCGTAATGCCTCCACCCCGTATCCTTGTTTGTGGGTGCTCACGGTGAACTTTCCCAGGTTTGAAATCTCCTTGAGGCCCATGGTTGTAGGATCCACCAGAGCTGTGGTATCGTGGTCCTCTTCGTCTTCCATCTCTTCCTCATCCTCATCTTCATTCTCTTCCTCCTCATCCTCCTCGTCGTCGTCGTCGTCGTCGTCGTCGACCACCCCCTCATCCTCTTCTTCTGCTTCAGGGTCCACCCCCATCCCTCCACCGGCGTCGAAATGCTCCTGGGGCGGGTGATTTGATGCGAGTTCGGATAGGATAACGTAGAGCTGCGTGTCAAGATTGCCATTGCCGCCGTGGACCATGCCCAAGTGGCTGAGGTCCGGCTCGGAATCCGTCTCATCAGAACCGCCAGAGGGCGTGCCGATCAGGTGGCTAGAGTCTACTCCAGCACTCGCACCTGGTCTGCTGTCAGTGAGGCGAAGCTAGAAATCTCGTCCACCATTCTCGCGTATGCTTGGATCCGTTCTGCGGTATTGGCGGCGAGTTCCGATGTCGCGGGCGGTTGGCGGATCAGGAAGCCGTAGCGACAGAAAATGGCCCGGGTGTACGCCATTGAGTTCTCAACGTCTGAAGATGGCATTGGGACCCAGCTGCGCTCCCAGATTCTCGGTCTGATGTCAACCCCTGGAGTAGTGGACAACTCCCCGAGCCGTTGGCGGCAGGGAGGGGACCAGAAACGTGCCGAAATTGTTTGCTCATCGGGGTACAGAGCAAGGTTGTCCGGAGTCTCTAAGGATGGCGTTTCACCAGGGGATTGGCGGCAGTCAGGGTCGACAAAGATCTCATCTGGATCCAGCTGGCGGCGGGCGCGGCGGCGATTGGGGTCACGCGAGTTGCCCAGAGACAACCCGCGCTCACGCTGGCCTTGGCGAGGTTGGCCTCCGGAGCGTTGGCCCCCGGAGCGTGGGCCTCCGGAGCGTGGGCTTCCAGCAGGCTGCTGAGGTGCGTTCTCGTGGTTCTCGCGGTTCTCGCGGTTCTCGGGGATCGCCGCCGACGAGGACCGCACGAAGAGAGGGTCTCTGAAAGAATCCATCCTTCGGAACGAGTGTTGCTTGGGGTTGAACTGGTTGTTGAGGGTGTTGCGAGCGTGATTTGAGTTGGACAGGCAAGAAGTTGGTGGAGATAACTTGATATAGAGGAAACCAAGTGATGAAAGGAGGAAAAAAGGACCTGGGAGGCCATGGAGGAAAGGCGTCCCTTATATAGCCCATCCAAGAGCAGGCAGACCTGGAATACGAGGCCGATGGGAGGGTTGTGATGGAACTCTTCGCGCAGACATAGCACATAAAGCGTCATATGGTCGTTTGGGCCCGGAAGCTCGGATACCGGCTCAAGTTGAAGCATCGTGACGCAAGACTCAGAGTGGTCTCCTGAGGCAGCAGATCTCGAAGCGGATGGCCGGGCGGATGAATCACACAATGCAGTAGATGTCTCAATGTCACTGACCTCTCAATCTATTCAGACGGAAGGGATTCGGAGGAGGAACTCCCCGACGCTCGCGGCTCTCTGGCGTCCGGCTGCTGTTGTCCGGTGTGATGTGCTGGCGAAGGCTGCCTCGGGGCCCGGTAAACTCGTCCTCGAAAGGGTGCGGGTGTGGCACGCGTGCCTGGAGCTCCGGGCTCAGCCGAGACGGGGAGAGCACCCGACGAGTGCTTCTAGTGCTTCGAAGAGGATCCATCGTGGGTACCTTAGCGCCTCAATGGCACGACAATACGATCAATGATGAGATTGATGAAGCTGCCGATGACGTGCGTCGTGGATGTTGATGTCTTGTTTGGTCAATCAACACGCGATCTGACGATTTGAGAATCGTCGTCGTCGGGAAAATGGTGCGAGATCACGTGACGCGGCGCTGCTGCCACTCGTGTCTGAAATCAATACGTCGCCATCAATGCCTCATCCTCACTCGGCATCCAATTCATGCACGGAGAACATCAATCAATTCCATTCAGACGTCGATTAATTCATCGCAGGGGGGCCATTTCTGGATCAGAGAGGCCGAGAGCTCTTTCGACTCGGGCTTGCAGAGGGAAGAGAGAGATTCCAGCAGAGAGGCCAGATCCGCCGCCGCCGTCCGTCTCATTTTCAAGTCGATCCATGAAGTGCTTCTACCGATGGTAAATGGACTCTACAGCTAAGATCGCCGGGGAACTTTTCCTGTCGAACCCTCCAAGAGCGGCGTTTTCTGGTAGAAAAAGGACTTCAATTGGATTGCGGCGCAGGTTTGCCCCCTGACCTGACTGTCGTCAAGGCGAGCCGAAAGAACCTACGTGTCTTCTAAGGAGTACTATTTCTTTCATGCTGGATTCTACTACTCGTCTGGACTGGATTAGATAGAGGCTGATGACGGTGTTGACCATTCCAGAGGATCAAGCAAGTCTTTTTCGCCTACGTTGTGCCCATCTATATCCAGTCTTCTGGAAGCTTGTGTCGTCTTCACGAGCAGACTCTGAGCTCCTCCCTACTCGTACGGAGCACGGAGTACTCCTTACAGGTACTCGTACAGGTAGACGGTATTCCCCGGCAGTGGACCCATCAGACCGCCGGACGGCACGAGCTCGCTGTTGGTCCCTGCATTCAATCTTCCCAGGCCGGCGCGCACGACGGGACCCGGGACGCCAAAGCCGTTCGACAACGACGGTATCCGTTTTCCTCAGATGCGTCATGCAAGGCACCGAGCCGCCATTGAAGATTCGAGACGCGGCGAGGTTGGACGAGTCCAGCGGCCGGAGCAACGCTGCAATGAAATTCTTGAGGTCTGCCTATGCCCCATCGGTGCACCAATTTCAACCCTTTGACAACGTACGAGTACGATACGGAGTATATCCGTACTCGTACTCCATACGTACGAGTACTGTCCATTCTGACTCGCGCAAACTTCAGCTGACGGGCAATTTGCTTCTCCTGCTCGAGCAACTTGTCAGACTCGCCCGAGTGCCATACGGAGAGCCAGGAGTGCCCACATTTTGCTGGAGTCGACTGTGGAGACGTCTCCTCAAGCTGCTCCCGTCACTGCCCACCCCTTTTTTTCCGTCTGCTGTGCTGCCGTACCTGTAGATCTTCATTCATGCATGAAGGATGGCGATAACAAGCGACGGAACGCCGTTGCAAGGATGCGTTGATGCGGCATCTGCTTCGTACTCGTCCCTAATCATCCTTGATTCGGTTGAGCCCTGCACGAGGTATCAGCGGACGCGAACCAGAATAGATAGCATCTACTCCGTACGTCTCTCCCGGACTCACTCAACTCTCTCGATGCCTCATACCGGTACTCCGTACTCCGCAGTCCGTATCCGTACGGATGCTCGTAATCCGCAAAGTAGACCATGCGCCACAGGGGAGGCTCCGTCGTCGCATGGATCAGCGTCCCCGTCTTGGCCAACCTGCACGGAGCTGGTCGGTATGGAGTACTCCGTATGGAGTAGAGGTATACTCCGTACTCGTATGGACCTGTTCAGCAGGACTTCAGCCAGCCATCATCTTCCCAGGGATTTCAATGTCGGTCGCGATCCGACGACCCGAGGAGACAAGCCATACCGCAACTTGTCCGCTTCCCCAGCACTCGGCCCGGCAGATTTGGAGGCTCCAGGCAATGCATGATCCGACACGGGGCTTGCCCATTGGGCACATCGCCCAGTTGCTCGCTCTCACCTCCGTCATGCCGCCCCGCCCCGACGGTGATGATCTCTTCCTCCTTCAGCTCAGCGTGTGCCACAAGGATGCCGGGATTCTAATATTCAATTTCTTGAAGTGAATGCCTGAGGTCGTCTGTACCGTGCCTAACCTCCAAAGCACATACTGTACATCTACACTGGGGACTCGTCTTAGTACTGTCACTGTCAGTGTTGATTCCAGCAGCAATTGAAGGGCAAGAACGTCGAGGACATCAGGGAGCACCTTCATTCCGTCGATTCAACCTGCCTCTCCTTCCCATCTGTCTTCCACTCAACACGTTTTTTTTATCAGTTGTAGCGAGGATCTTTCCTTCGGAACACACCTTGAGGTATCAAGCGAAGCCGAGCTCCAGGTTCGTGCCTGCCTCTTCCCGGCCTCACCGTGTCCGAGCCTGCGTCCTGCCTGCCCGTCCTACCGGTGCCTCCTGCCGTCGCCCTCCCTCTCTCGTGTCCCACGCATCGCGCTCCGCACCTTCCACGGTCTGCATCCATCTCGTGCCTTTTGATGCCTGCGCCCTGGAGTCTCGGTACTCGTACTCGTACTGTACGGAACACAGTACTCCGTGCTTCGAGCCATTATAGTAGTACTAGTATGGCTCCGTGAGGTTAGTAGTAGTACTCCGTACTCCGTACTCCGTACTCGTACCTTCACATCGGCGGCAGGTCCGCACGCAATCCAGGTCCCTCCTACCCGCTCTGAGGACTCGAGTCTCCAGCTCCCTGCTGAAGGAGTCCCTGCTCGTTGCTCCTTCCTCGTTCCCCTGGTTCTGTTCCCTGATTGTCTCAGGTTCCCCAGCCAATGAAGCACCTCTGAGCTCCGCTCGGCGCTGAGTTGATGCTTCCGAACCCCAATTGGACATCGACTGATCTTCATACTTCAACTAGAGCTTGCCTTCCTCCTCCGTCGTGTTACGACATCGCAGCAGGGTCAAGTGCTTCCCATCTTCATCTTCATCTCCATCTCCATCTCCATCTCCATCTCCATCTCCATCTCCATCATCATCTTCTCCATCTTTCGTCATCATTTCCATCATCATTATCATCATCATCACCTGCTTCTTCTTTTCCTTCTAATACCAGGCAGGCTCCTCGAGTTGCCTCCACGCCAGTTTCCCATCATCTCGTCATTCTCATCGTCCATTTCTCTTTACATATCCGTGAATTAAGCTTCTCTCGAACGAAATAAGTCGGACAACCGGAAAGCATCCCGTAATATACGCCTTTTCTTCCACGCAATCTTCCGATCTACCATCTACATCTACAGTCTTTGATTCTTCGGCGCGGCATCGCCCGATTCATCTTTTCCAATCCTCGATAACATTGCGAACCCTACCAAATATCGCCACAGCGCAATACAAGACACCATGACGACCGCAGACGATGATCTCAACAATGACTGGGTCCCCAATGGAAGGCGACCACACTCGTATGTTCCCTAGCGAACCTCCCGGCAGATTCAAAAAGCGTTCTCCCGACTCAAAATTGACAAAACTCGGGTGTCCGCAGTGCGATGGCGCAATCCTTCCAACAAGACCTCGACAAGCTATTCAAGCTTGACGGCGCCCTCGGGGAAATGACCTCCCAAACGACTCTCGATGAGAGGTGCGTTCGAAGCATTGCTCGCGACCCGCTGCGGCATTCGATGATTCCCTTTGGTCCAAGTTCTTACCAGAAGCCTGTCGCAGGAAAGAAAATGTCGGCAAAAGTAGCCAGGAGTTGGCCGAACTCGACGCCAAAATTCGCGAGATGGAGCGGCGACTCAAAAAGAGTGCCCACGAGACCTCCAACACACAGGAGACCATCAAAGAAGAGCCTTCCGAGGACAGCAAGACCAGTGAGTCATGACCGGGCACAGCGCGGGCATCCAAACAGGCGCCTGGCTCTGGCAACATGCCCGTAAACCCCAGGGCCGAGCGATGCTTACCTGTGATGCCCGCCTGTTGAGGCGCCAGTCATGCTAATACTGGGCTTTCCATTATCAAGATGGTGATGGCGAGTGAATCAAAATTATAGGTGCCTCATTTCGTTCCCTGCATTTCCGATCCCTGAGACGACTGGCATTCTCGTCCTTTCACCAACAACACTCTGTCCTCTGTCTACGGCTATCATGTTTTCGAGTCCCAAGACAACGATTCTTTGCATCAACAATGCCGGACTTTACAATGATCAGTCCACGATTCCTTCGCCGTCTCTCATATTTGCCTCTCTTTCAAGCTCTGTCAATTTGGTTCTTCTATCTACAACGGTTCTCATGTCTCTTCTACTTTGCCTCTCATTATTGGTCTGCTGCGGATTCGGGTTTAAACATATGTAAAGCCGTAATGCAGTGGCTCCCCAAAATCTTCCATGATTGCTTTTGCCTCTTCTCACCACCAATTTTGTGTTTGCGTGCTCTTCTTTCCAAAGTTTTCATAACGTGGTCCCAATCCTCTCGCACCATCGTCGACCCCGTGACCCTGATGAAACCCCACCGGATTCATCCCCTTCCCCTTCAACAGCTTTTGTCAGTCAGACTGCTAACCTGGAAATCATGATAGGTCCTGAATTATCACACTGGACAGTGCTTGATTTGATTTGCCTTTGTGGGAAAAGGGGCGTTGCACCGGAGACAAAGAATGGATCTCGATCAAAGACCGTGGATTTGGATTAGGACAATCTGGACAGGCTAGGGCGGGCTTGTCAGAGAAGCAGCCGTCATCGACTTGGTTTTTTTTGGGAATCTCTTTTTTTTTGGATCAATCTTGGTGGATTGTGAATTTGTGTCTCTTGCTCCCGTGCGACACGGATGCAATGAGAAGGATGCCATTCGTCTTACCCATTTACACATTTGAACTGCAACCCCCGTTGGGCGCTCGTGCATGCAACCCCTGAGCGACACATTGATCAAATCACATTGGATGTTGACTTTGCCCGCAAAGGCACAATAGATGAAAACATTTGCTAATTGAAGATATCAGGGTCTTCCTTCCGAAATGGGGCGCTGTTCCTCACAAGTCAAACCCCTTCAAATGCTTGTTGGCGAAGCCGATCCTGTTTTTCTCGAGGTCGAATGCGACGAAGAGGGCCTTCAGCATGACGTCTCCGAGCACCGTCACATCGAGATCCTGGGCGCTCTGCATCCCGCCCCAGCAGAAACCGGGCTCGTCCTCCGACTCACCGTAATTGAGATACGGTCCAGGGATGTGGAGCACGCGATCGCTCTTGGGCAACTTGAACCAGAAGTCTGGGAGCGCGTCGCCCCCCTCGCAGGGAAACAGGTACCGGCCGTCGAACCTGCGCTGCTTCATGCCGGGGATGGCCTCCCAGTACCTGCTGGCGAGGTCATCCGGAATGAACATGAGCGTCGTGCCCGTGTCGATAGTGGCCATGAAGGGCTGGTAGAACCATGATGCGTTCCTGCCGTCCCACGAGGTGAGCGGGATCTCGACGTCCCAGTGGGGGCTCTTGGGGTCGCTGTCGAGCCAGACGAGGCCCTCGGTGGCGAGGGACTCGTTGATGTAGCCGAAGTCGAAGCGGCCGGTAGCGTTCTTGCGGTAGTCTACGGTGAAGACGGGCCGCTCGAGGCGCTTCTTGAGCATGCTTAGGAACGACGGCTGCTCCGGCTCGATGTTGCTGCCGAGCGTCTTGGCGAGGCCGACGAGCCCGCTCAGGGCGACTTCCTCCTCGAAGCGGGGGGCCACTGTGAGGGCTGACTCGACGACGGCGTTTTCGACCTTCAGGCCGCCGAGGACAACGGTGTCGCGGTACACGATGCCCTTTGCTGTCGTTCCGTCAACTGGCAATGGAGACTTTGGGTCAGTCAGAGGTCACCCGAAAGAATGGATCAAATGGGGTGGCAGGGTGGGCAAGAAGAGAGAGAGAGAGAGAGAGAGAGAGAGAGAGAGAAAGAGAGGAGAAATCAGAGACCGGCATACGATAGTGGACAGACCACGTGGCCCCATCGATGAGGTGTGCCGTCTCTGAAGCATTGGGGCGGTATTGGGGCGCATGCGGGCCTTTCTTATTCACGGAGTACTCGGTATCGGTCGACTGTATCCACCTTTGGACTGTTGTTCAGCAGGCCCGATCTCTTATGGCCGAAACGAGAAGAACATGCTCCTGCCATGACCTACAAGTCCGCGGAGCCCGTGTCCAGGGCAACTCTCAATTTCTGGGGAGGCGTTCCGACAAAGATATCGGCGATATAAATGTCATCGTTCCCGAGCGGGTCGACATTGACCCTTCCCTCTGCTCATCCTAGATCAGCAATCATATCGACATAATGCCAAGGTCGAGTCGGCAAAAGGGGTCGCTGAGGAGACAGCATCCAACACTCACGACCGATGGGTGCTTCATCCAGCCCCTGCTTGGGGCGTTTCTTGCCCCATTTCCGATATGCCGCGGCGAGGTCTCGGTCGAAATTCCGCTTGCCTCCGGCCCTGGGCGCGACGGGCAGGGAAAAGCGGCCGCTTGGTGTCTGGGGGATCGTAGGGGGGACGAGCGCAGCTGCGAGCCCCGAGAGGGGCATCAGCAGCAGAGGGATGGCGAGGCTCCACATGCTTCGTCGTCCGCTGATCTGGGGTCTCTCTGCGAAGTGGTCCCTGCTGCGGGCTTCTCGTATGGATGGTGGGCTATGCCTCTGGTAGTGGCTCGGGGGAGGCCGGCACGGACGGTGGGAGAAATCGGGGGTGGCTTTCTTATGTATGCTATGCTCTGCTCCTATGGCACACAAACCTGATGAATACCGTTGGTGAGGCCGAGGGGCGAAGCCGGGTTTTGACTCCTCAAGCGGTGGGGGACGAAGGGGAGCGAGCTAGGGGGGGCATATCTCTCTCCTCCCACGTGAAGGCCGGCAGTGGAGGCGTGATTCTGGCCGAAAAAGGCGATGGTCTAGGCGGTATTACGGACAAGAAAAAAAAAGAGCAAACATCACAATGTGTCTTTCAGCTACCCATCGTGAAGAACGTAGGGGTGGGAATCAAGCAGAAAAAGGGGGATTTTGGAGGACGAGCGGGTCGAGTGGGACTCGGGGACTCAGCATGGTAATTCTCGGCGTTCGCAAACAACCTCTCGTCGCATGTGTGAGCGTTGCACGGGAGTCGTTCGCGAAGACGGATGCGGGCATGGAGTTCTTGGGACACGAGGGCGAGGGAAGCAAACAAGGAGACAAACATGGCTCCCCGATCGGCGCATGTGCTCGTTGGGCAGGGAGCCGTGAAAAGGGAAAAAGGCTTGGGAAGATGGTAATCTCGGGGGTCATGAGGTATTTGGAAGAGGCCTGTGAAGCAGATTCAAGGGCATCAATTCGTTCGATCATGCTAATCTACGTCTTCAGGGGCTGACAGCAAGGAGTCTCCTTTCCATAGCGTCAAGACTTGACGCGAGGCTTCTGCATGTATATGGAAGCTGGTCTGCCCGTCTCGGTGCGTGTTTTTCTTCCATAAAAACACAAGATCAAAGCGGGGGGGGGGGATTCGATCCCGGAATCTTCAACAAGATCCGTCCACGGCCTCGGCGGGATTCAGGGGGCACCATGTCATACACAGATCGATCATAGCTGGCCGCCGCCGCCGCGCACGAGCTTACGCGTGCGAGCGCGTGACACGCCGGTGAGATATGCCTGTGAGCGCCGAGAGGGGGCGGGCTTCTCGTCTCGTAGGGGCACGGAGTAGCGTCCGCTTGACGGTGCTGGGTGGTCTCGAGGCGGTGCTCGGGCCGAAACATCAGGAGGGCCAGGGACATACGGTGCATGACAGAAACAGCAGCGGTAGGGAGCGTCACGTATAGATCGATTCCATCCATCAATGTGAATCAAGATTGAATTTGTCCCATGGTAGTACTCCGTAGAAGTTTCAGGTACAAACTTTTGAGAGTTGCTTCTGTATATATGCGTGCGTGCCGCGGGCGCTCCACGGACGGAGAAAATGAAGAATGCGAAGGAGAACCGGAGAAAGAAGGAAGAGAGAAGAGAGAGAGAGAGAGAGAGAGAGAGAGAAAGCGCGGAAACACACAATGGTCTATTTTCATATTTGTCAAATCCAAATGCCATCTCAGAGCTCATCGTGCTCCGGCTTGGGCGTCGCAGGCTTCTCCTCCTCCTTCTTGGAGCCCTCCGCCCACCCCTTCATGATCTCGAGTAGCATCTCCCCATCCTCCTCCGTCATCTGGGGCCCACTCTTCGACTTTCCCTTGCCCTTCGCGATACTGGGCTGCTTCTCGATGATCTTCATGAGGAACTTGGTGTTCACCCGGCTGAGCGCGTCGTTCTTGGCCGCGAGGTCGCGCGTCAGGAGCACCGGGTCCGCCGTCTCGGGGAGGGTGTCCTGCTTGGCTCGCAGCTCGGCGAGCCACGCGTGGGTCGAGGTGTGGAGGGTCTCGAGGTCGTCGATGTCCTGCTTCGAGTGCACGGGTTTCGGCGGGCCGGCCTTCTTCGCCTTCTTCTTCTCCTTCATCGTCTCCTGGGAGCCTTCGTCCTCGAGGCCGTCGAAGTCGCCCGCGGGCTCGGGGCTCGGGGTCTCCGGCTCCGAGGCGGCTGCCTCGGCTGCTTCGAACTCGGCGAGCTGCTTCTCGTAGTCGGCGGCTTGCCTGCGCGCGGCGAGGAGCAGGTGCTCCGCCTCCTGGAGGGCTGAGTTGAGCCGACTGATAAGCGCGGGCCGCTCGCCGGCCTCCTTGATCCTGGCGAGGATGGGCTCGAGGATGTCCTTGAGGATCTTGAGCTTCGCCTGGAAGTCCTCCTTGGTGGCCTCCTCGGCGTCCTCGTACAGCCAGTCGCTGAACTCGCTGGCCTTGAGCGAGAGGGCCTCGCGCTCCTCGTCGGTGGACTTGGCGATGACCGCCTCGGAGTCGACCTGGTCCCGGACCCTGTACGTGTAGGCCTCGAGCTGGTTGAGCGCCTCCTCACGCTGCAGCCTGTCCTTGTCGGAGGCCGCGAAGGCCTTGAGCCGGTTCTTGGCCTTGGTCCACTCGGCCTTGGAGAGGTCCGGGTAGCCGATTTTCTCGGTGCTGATCTCCACGGGGATGGACACGACCGTCTTCTTTTTCTTGACCTCCGCGGCCGCTTCCTCCGTGGCCTCGGGCTCGGCGCCCGAGGCGGCGGCAGATGGCTTGGCGGGCTCGGAGGACCCCTCATCGTCCTTGGCCTCGTCGGGGCCCTCGGGCTCGGACGTGGCGCTGCCGTCCTCTGATTTGAGGGGCTGCTGGTCCTTCTTCCCGAAGCCGAAGAGGTTCTTGACTCCGTCCATCAGGGTCTCCTTCTCAGGGACCTCGGCCTCGCACTCGACAACCGCGCTGACGACCTCCACCTCGCCGTTCTCGGAGCGGAGTTTCACGACAGCCCTGAACTGGACGCCTGCGCACGAGGGGTACTTCTCCTGAAGTGCCGCGGCCGAGGCCGTCAAGTTCTTGGTGGAGAACGTCTTGACACCGCTGCGATGGTCGCCAATCTGCTGGTAGAAAGTGCCGGTAAACTCCTTGAGGTCGGAGAGGATCACCTCGGCGGCGACGCCGCCCTGCACGGAAGCCGCGGTCCAGAACTCCTGGTGCTGCGTCTCGCCCTCGGCGCCCTCCCACATGAGGCCGGCCGCGTAGTTAGCGCCCTCCGAGGTCCGGATCTCCTTGACGCGGAAGCTGGGGCTGAGCTCAGCCGCCCTGAACGCGGCGCCGAACGCGGCAGCCTCGTCGGAGTTGACGTTGCTGCGGATCTTGTCGGCGGAGCCGACAATCTTCTCGAGGGCCTTCTGCACGAATGGCGTGCGCGTGGCGCCGCCGTGGAGGATGACCGAGGCCAGGTCGCCGACCTTGAGGCCGGACGCGTCCAGTGCGTCGCGGATGACGGCGCCGAGCCTCTCGGCGTGCGCCTCGGCCATGGCCTCGAACTCGGCGCGGGTGATCTTGTACTTGAAGTCGACGTCCTCGTACAGCCCCTCGAGGCTGGCCTGGGTGTTCTGGTTGGCGCTCAGGACGTGGCGGAGGCGCTCCGCCTCCTTGGAGAGCTTGGCGACGGCCCGGCCGTGCGCCCTGACGCCCTCGGCGGTGGCTGAGATCTTGCGCGCGCCCTTGGAGTCGACGAACTGGGCGATCATGTCGTCGACGATGAGGAAGTTGAACTCGTCGCCGCCGAGGGTCCTGTCCCAGCCGGCGCCGAGGACCTGGATCTCCTGGACGGTCTTGTTGAACTTTCCGACGTCCTTGACGGAGCGGCTGAAGAACTTCATGACCGTGGCCGTGGTGGAACCGGCGCCCATGTCGAAGACGAGGTGGTGCTCGGGCCGGGCGCCCTCGTTGATGTTGGGAAACTGGCGGGAGGTGGCGTAGTTGACGCCCACGGCGAGGCCGTCGCTGACGACGCTGAGGACCTTGAGGCCTGCCAGCTCGGCGGCCGTCTGGACGGCGCGCTTCTCGGCGGCGGTGTAGAAGGGGGGCACGGCGAGGACGGCGGAGCGGATGCGGGAGTCGTCGCCGGCGGCGGCCTGGGCGTTCTTGCGGATGCTCTGGAACTCCATCGCGAGCAGCTCCTCGACCATCCAGGCGTCGTCGTCGCCGACGGGCACGGAGGAGCTGCGGAACGCGACGGTCGCGCGGCCGGGGCACGCCTCGACCTTGAGGGCGGGGTGTCGCGCCCTGTACTGGGTCACGCTGGAGTCGGAGAAGGGGAGGCCGAGGACGGCCTTGAGGTTCGGGTAGACCTCGTCTGGGAACCGGGCGGCGATGGCCATGGCGTCGGCGCCATAGCTCCTCTCGGGGAACTGGCCCTCCCTGCGCGCGCCCTTGAAGGGCTTGAAGGCGATGGCCGACGTCTCCTTGCGCCGCGAGTCCTTGGTCAGGACGACGTCCAACGGCACGCCGGGCTTGACCAGCACGGCCTTGATGTACTCGGTGCCGAGGTCGACGCCGATGACGGCCGCCGCGGCGAGGACATGGGACGCGAAGAGGAAGACGACCCCGATGAGCATGAGCACCGGCGAGGTGCGCGGTGATGTCATTGTGAAGGTCGGCTGGGGTGAAGCTTTCTTATGCGGCGCTCTCAACAGCGCATAACGAGTCTCAGGAGGCCAGTGATGGGATGCCGGCGAGGAGCTAAGAGGAGGAAAAGAAATGGGGGATCAAGAGTTCGAGGTGAAGTAACAGCTGAACGGTCAATGTGGCCTCAAACCGCGCCCTGGACGCTGCTCCAAGACCATTGCCCGGCGGTGGTTGGTGCTAGAGGCGGTGCCTTGTTATGTAGTAAGTCGAACGCGGAGTCTCAGACCCTTGTTGGCGGGAGCGAAGAGGACAAGTTGCAGCCTCTCTCGAAAGGGTGTGGTGGGGAAATTCCCGAGGCCGTGCTGATGCTGATGAGGGGTGACTGAGCCTGAAGGGCGGCGAAAGGAGACTCGAGCTCATGCAAGGCTGAGAGACCCTGATTTGCGATAAAGAGCTGTGGCTGAGACCCTGGCCGATAAGGGTAAGGGTTACTCCGTACATACTGTCGATGTCGACGCGGGGGCGGGGGGCCGAGGCTGCTACAGATTCGATGCGGGAGCCTCCGACCATGACCTTATTACGAGTATGAGCATGATCACATACTTCGTAGTACTCGTAGTACAGCTCGAGGTATCCAGAGCATTGGGTGCTGTGACCGTCATTCATCATCATATGCGTGGGCTATGTTACAATTCCATTCCTATGCATCCCAAATGAAATCGAGTCCTACCGGGGGTTATTTTCCTTTTTTTCTCTCGCGCAAGTCCAATGCAATGCCCAAGCCGCCTCGACTCATTTTCCCCCAAACTGTGTTGGGTAAGAAACCTGGTAACGCCGTCATGACATGTTGTACAATCATCTCCAAGGCATGCGTGAAGATGCAAGGGATTCCCATCGATCCCCGGGCCGCGGGCTGACGCGCTACGATTCCTCGGTGCGGCGGGGGGGCCTCGAGGGCGCTCCCGCGCCGCCACGACTGCCGCGGCCACGGCCTCGACCGTCCCCTCGGTGGCCGCCACGACCGCGCCATTCACCGCGGCCGCGGCCTCGGCCCTGGCTTCGCTC
Source organism: Escovopsis sp. Ae720 (assembly GCA_003055925.1). Classification (NCBI taxonomy): domain Eukaryota; kingdom Fungi; phylum Ascomycota; class Sordariomycetes; order Hypocreales; family Hypocreaceae; genus Escovopsis; species Escovopsis sp. Ae720. The sequence goes on along the minus strand of NQYQ01000003.1, from coordinate 92,927 downwards.
GCCGCCCTCGCGGTCCTGTCGTCCCCGATTGCGCTGGACCTGGTGGAAGCCGTCGTTTGCGTCGGGTGTCGCCGCAGCCTGTTCCAGCGAGCGTTAGTAGATGAAGACCCTGAACTTGCGTCAACAAACACGGGTGGAGCGCTACCTCGGTGTTTTCCGGGTGGTCGTCGGCCCAGAACTGCTTCTTGGTCTCGGTGGCGTCGGAGACCTCCACCACGACCTCGGCTGCCGGCTCTGCGTCGGTGGACTCCTTGGGGGAGGCCACGTCAACCCACTCCTGAGAGATGGATGTCTCATCCTTAGTGGCAGACGAGTCGTAGGACGCCTCGCCGGCGGTAGTCGAGTCCTCGGCAACACTGCTGTTGGCGTGGCCGTTGGTGGTGACATCCGCCGGTGACTGCTCGTTGATCGGGGCGGCGTTGTCGGTCCCGTTCTCGGCGGCGGCGGCGGCGGCAGCAGCATCGACAGGCGTGGCATCCGTGGGTTCATCGGCAGCGGCCTGGGCCTCGGGCTCCTGAGCTCCCTCGCTCGATTGAGGGCCCTGGTAGGTCTTCGCAAGGTCGGCGATGGCAGCATCTAGAAGGTAGCTGTCAGCATCTTCCGCAGAATCACGACTTGGTGGGAGCTCGGGACGAACAAGTAGTCTGGAGCTGCTCTCCAGGGACGCTGATGATCTGCTCGCTGGAGCCATTGATCAGCTTCAGCATTGCCGAGACCGCATTCTGGTCTCCCGAGTAAATGGCGAGCAGGACGCCCTCGATGGCCTGGCTCTCGTCCGACTCGGGGTCCTTGGCCTCCTCACGCCGGTAGGCCGCGAGGCGCAGGAACTCGGACAGGGTCAGCAGGCTGTCCTTGAGAGAAGCCAGGGCCTCCTCCTTGGCCTCGTTGGCCGCATCCTCCCTGGCCTTGTCGAGTGTCTTCTCCCATTCGGCCTTGTCGGCGGCGGTCTTTGCTTGGTACTGCTCATGGACCTTTTGGTACTGGGTGAGCTGCTCCTCGAACTGGGCAATCTGGGCCTGCAGCGCGGGCTTCTTGAGGATCTGGGCCTTTTGGTCGGCGTTGATAACCCTGTCGACGACGAGGTCTTCGAGAGACTTGCCCGGGTGCTGGGCTAGGATCGCATCGGTCTTGGAAGCGGCGGCCTGTGAGGGGAGGGTTAGCCTCCAAAGGGGGAAGGGGGGGCACGAGTCAGTGTGTGGCGTGTCTGATGGCACAACTCACCAGCTTCTTGTTGGCATTTCGGATGTTCCTGCGAACTTCGTGAGCGACCATCTTGAAAGCCGAGGGGATTTGGATCCAGTGCGGGTTCCGAGGAGGTCCCTCGCAGACTCACTTGTGCAGCTCCTTGATGTAGGGCGTCTCGAACTCATCGGTGGACTCGGCAGCCTTGTCGGCGGGGCTAGAGCCAGCGCTGGGAGCGGGGGACTCGGTGCGTTCCAAGGCCTTGGTGGCCTTCTTCTTGGAGGACTTGGGAGCTGCTTGAGTAGTCGCCGCGGCCATGGTGTCGATGATGGGGAGGAGAACGAGGTGGTTCAGGGGGTGAAAGGAGGGGAGGAGGGGAGGAGGAGGAGGGGTGGAGATGTGGCAGAGGTCGTAGCTGTGACGGTAGTTTTTTGGGTCTGGTGTCGTGTGTCCTCGAGCCGAGCGTCAGTCAAGGTGTAAGCTGGTGCAGAGCAAGCCGGTGGAGGGGATAGGAGAGGCGAGGAGAGGCGAGGAGGAGAGTGGCGATGGAATCGATGGATGAATGCAAGGAGTATTACGGAGTAGGAGGTAGAGCAATGGATTGATGGATGTAAGATTGGTGGAATTTAGAGGAAGAGGTAGACGGGCAGATCAAATGGAAGAGGGTGGAGTGGGATTGATTGATGGTTGATGGATTGGATGGATCTGGATGGATCTGCTGGCACTTGCTCGAGCTACTGCTAATAATGCACTGACGCGGACTGCAGTGCCAAGTTGGAGCCGTCGAGATCAATGGAAGATGGTGCTGTTTGCTTTCCCCCTCCAGAGTCTACATCAATTGATGTATCAATCTATTGATCAATTAATCAATGGATCAATCAAGGTACTGATGGCCTCATTTCCATCCATTCCCAATGTGAGGCGAGCCGTGCAGGCCAGCGCCCGACGAGGTGCATCAAGTCAACATATTGATTGATACATCAGATCCAGCAATTGATTGATTGATGGATTGATTGATTGATTGCACGATTGAAGCTACATCCACGATCATTCCACATACATGTATCCATGGAGCTCGGGCTACATACCCGGGAGGGCGACTGCTCTCCTGATTTCAGTGGCGTCTAGCGCATCGAGGTGCCTGAATCGAGGGCGCAGATGCGCTGTAAGATGGACTGATTTAGTGGCAGCCCGTCATCAACATGTCGTGATGGATCATTGATGGATTTGATGAATCGAAATGGATTGATGGATCAATTGATCACTGATCATTTGATTGCATATGGACTGATCAATCCTGGGTCAATCCATCATAAATCAATTGAAAGGTATGTACTCCGTACGTGGGCCGACGGAGGTCCCGCCCGATCTGAAGTGCCCGAGATCAATCAATCAATCAATTCATCGAGTTTCGTTCCCCCACGCCATCCATCAATGCTGGACATCAATCAATATCGCTGGTGCTGGACTCGGCTCGAGATGGCGTCAGTGCTGACCGGGCGTCCACCGGCATTGATGGATGGATGGATCAATCCATTCTCGAGGTTGGGCTTGCTGGGCCGCGTGCTTGCGAGCGCTGACCGGCCTCGTATCCATCGCAGATTCTAGAAACCCAAAGAAACGTCGGGTCGATCCCACAACGGCCAATGGCATTGATCCATCATCTCGGGCCATTGGGAGTCGTCAATGTGTTTCGAACAGCATGGATCCATCCTGGATGCTTCATCTATGTACTCGGACTCGTACGAGTATGTACTCCGTAGGTAGATTCATCAATGCTGCCGTAGCAGCCCAACCAGGCCCTCTACGACGCCCCAAGACGAGTACCAGGAGCAGAGCCCTGGGCGGATTTTCCGGTAGTGTCATAACGGTATGGTCAAGACTCGGAATCAGAGAGCATCATCCGGCAAATGCATCGTCGCCGGTGTGCTGCATTGTTGATGGACTCTCTGTCAACAAGATGGTACGGAGTACTCGTACGAGTAAGAGTATCAATGACTGCCGCAAGATGTCACTGTATCCACCAAGGCATCCATGATCGCCATCAACGCCATATGTACGCTGCTCGCGTGTCCGTCAGCCTGACAAGCAAGCAACACACGAGTACATACTCCGTACATACTCCGTACCGGTAGTTGCTTCATCATCCGCAGACCGCAGTGCCGCTCCCATCTCCGGCTAAAAGGACCCAACAACGCGTCTCCTCCCACCAAGCACCGGATCGCGTCTGTCCTTGATGACTCTCGTTCTTGTCTGGACCGTCCGCACTCGTACGAGCTCGTCCCGCAAGGCGCCCTCTGCCAAGCGCTGCGCATGCGACTGTCCGCTTCCTTAACCGCATCCTGAAGTTGACTCTCCGCCCGAAATGGTTGCCTCTCTCAGCCCTTGAATTTCGCCAGGGAGTCCTATCGAAACCGTAACGCGTCAATGCCTTGGCTCGTGGGCGGAGGAGATCCTGGTCCTGGGACTTACCCTCGTGACCTTCCTCACGCTTCTGGCGGATAGTCCCCGCTCACCGGACTGCTTCGCGCAAATCGCCGCTTCCTTCACCAGTCTGGTTGCGATGGTGGTCAGTCCTGCGGCTCCATTGATCGATGGGCGCATGCTCCGCCGGGCGCTGCTTACGTCTCCATGAAGAGCACATAATCGAGGTAGATCTTCAGAGTCACCGGTCAGCGTCCATGGAGACGGGAGGGTTCAACTTCGAGCAGAGGCGCGCACCATGATGTCGGCGTTCTTCTTGATGTTTAGGTTGGAGTGCGCCTTGACAATCTTCTTGACCGTGGCCTTGGGGTAGGCCTTAGATGCCGCCATGATGCGTCGCTCGCGTCGTCGGCGTCTGCATCGGGGAGGAATGAGATCCTCGAAGTCGTGAGGTCGTCGAAGGCGAGGCGTGTCGCATCGACGTCGAAGCTCTCAAGGTCTTCTGGAATGAATCGGATGGATGGTTCAAATCATTGGTGGATTGATGGATCAATGTTTTGGTCGTCACTCCCAGACCACCAGAGAGGCGCCTCCTCGGACCTGACCAAAGGACAGTGCGACTTGGCGCCATGATCCAATAATACACACTGTAGGCACCCCCCCACCATCCAAAGCATCACGTTTGGAGCATCTCGGAAAGGAACCCCACCATCGTGATCATCAATCAATCAATCAATCAATCCATCTCGGCCCAGCTCGACAACGCAGCTCGACCGCTCCCAGACCCCGTCGCAAGCCTCGACTCCCTCCCCGCGCAATGGCCTCCATACTACAGCGTCGCTTGGTATGTAAACGTCCACCCCAGGAGCACCCCAACCTGGCCTGCCGCAGCTGACAAGCCCTCGCCCCAGATCTCCAAGGAGGACGAGACCGCAGACGAGGTCGAGGTCCGCCGCGAGGACCAGGACAAGATCAACCGCTTCAGCCGGCTGCACCAGCGCGAGCTCGTCCTCGAGGAGCAGCTCAAGGCGAAGAGCGTACGCCCCCCCCCCCCCCCCCCCCCCGCCCACCTCCCACCGCCCCGCACCCGCCCC
>NQYQ01000003.1:52705-81766 GCA_003055925.1 Escovopsis sp. Ae720 | reverse complement strand
CCTCCCTCCTCTCCGACCACACCTCGCACGGCATATCTCTGCTCGTCCGCCCACAAGTGCTTGAAGCACAAAACCTCAGGCTACTACGGATCAGTATACATACGCCGTACATGCTCCGATCACACTCACACACCAAGACACCTACATACTACTACTACTACTACTACTACTCCTACTACTCTTACTCCCGTGCTCACCTGCGAGTCGTGCTTTGTACATATCTCCTACCGACCACTTCGCAAGCACGGCTAAGGGCACAGGCACATTGATCTCAATCATACCCTGCGCCAGCAAAACACGCCTCCCGCCTGCGAGCGACGTCCAGACATACCAATCACAAACCTCCCGCCCGGCTGCGTCCTTCGATTTTCTCGCCGCCTGCCTTGCACAGCTCGCCCTCAGCGCCAACACCGCAGCTGCGCCGGAATTCCACCTGCAGCTTCTAGAAGCCGACTCAAAGCTATCGCATGCGAGGCTGATCACTGACACCCTCAAGGGTGTGCGAGATACTTGCGCAGGATATGCAACATATCGTCCTGGTATAGTTTCTCCTCTTCGATCCAGATTCCTTGCTTTCCGGCCATCCGTCCGAGAATCGACTCGACCCGAACCCCCGAGCGACTTGCCTCGAAGCGATCCGACTCTTCCAAAAGTCCAAAAAAAACTTCCCCTGAGAGCAGCCGCCGACGGGAGACACAATTTCTCCACCCTCTACTCTTCTCAACAGCCGCTCTACTACGAGTCCGGCTGCAACTCCCTACAAAGGCGCCTGCCCTGTCAGACATGAGCTGAGGTGAGTTCGTCCGTTCTCCGCCGTCGTGGATTGACACAGGCACCGCGGATGCCCATCGTCTTGGCCGTGAGCTCTAGCTCGCGCTCGCGCTATTGGCTGAATCCTTGCCTATTCCGCCGCGGCCGCTTCGAATCAAGCTCGCAACTCCGTCCATCCTTTTCTCCCCTCCCCTTCTCCCCCCTTCCGACCTTGTCCTCTGGCCAGAAAACGGGGGATATGCCGCCGCCGCCGTCTCCTCCTCATCCATAATCATCCATCCATTTCTCGGCCTCACCCTTTTCGATTCGCTGATCCACGCTGACGATGAATTCGCCATAGTGCAAATGGCCGAAAGGACTCTCTTTTCTCCAAGCTCTATTTTTGCGCCTGGCGCCCACTCCAAATTCGCAGGCGCCCGCATCGTTCCCGTGTCCGCGCCGCCCATCATTAGCATGTCCCCGCCGAGTCCAGTCGACCATCCGACAGAGATGAACTCCCCCGAGAACACCTCCTCCTCGACTTCCACCTCGACTCCCACCCAGACCTCCACGAACGAGACCAATGGCATGGTCCCCATCGGCCACTCAAACAGCGCCTCATCGCAAGACCACATCTCGCCCGCCTCCACCTCCTCCCACAATAACATGTCGGGTCCCCCGCCAGCAGCCGCGGCGGCTCTGCACCAGCCAAAGATCGTCCAGACTGCCTTTATACACAAGCTCTACAAGTGAGAGAGGACCCGGACCGCCGCAAATGATTCGAAAGAGGCCCCATTACTGATGACGCATGCAGCATGTTGGAGGACTCGAGCATTCAGCACCTCATTTCATGGTCCTCGTCGGCCGAGAGTTTCGTCATGTCTCCTTCGGCCGATTTCTCCAAAGTGCTCTCGTAAGCTCCTCCGCGCAACCCCCACGCGCCCCGTCATCAAGCCCTGTACGCCCTGCGTCTGACCTCTAATCTCAGGCAATATTTCAAGCACACCAATATCTCCTCGTTCGTGCGCCAACTCAATATGTACGGGTTTCATAAAGGTAGGGAGGATCCTTCCAAAGAGGAAAGAGTCAAAAAAAATGATGAATCTCACATAGTTGCAGAGCGAGACGTCTTCCACACTGGGAACCCGGAAACAACGCTTTGGGAGTTCAAACACGGAAATGGCAATTTCAAGCGGGGCGACCTTGTCGGATTGCGCGAGATCAAGCGACGTGCCAGCCGCCATGCACTTGTCAACCGAGAAACCAACTACGCCAAGGGGCCTTCGCAGCCCGGCACGCCGGCCGAGCCCATGCCTATGGGAGGAGACAGCATAGACGCGCGGCTGGCCGGCCTCGAGCATGCTCTCTACGATGTGACCGCGAGACTGCAGCGAAGCGAAGAAACCGCACACTACATGAACATCAGGAATCAGGTTGCGATGGAGACCCTGGGCAGATTGCTGCACCTGAGCCAGGATCTATCGAAGAGCGTGCTGTCGCTCGTACCCGCCGATAGCCATGTGCACAGAGATGGTTGGTCTACCATCATCCAGGATTCAAGCTGTACTTTGCTGACTTGCGAACCCGCGCGAAACCAGTTCTCTCCCTACAAGGCGAAATGCAAAGACAGGCCGAGGTGCTTCGCTCCTTCGAGGAGCCCCGCGAGTCGCCGCCCTATGCAGGCAGACAACAGTTCTTCAACAACGTCGACAATGCGCCGCTCTCACCCAGGCAGCTTGCACAGGACGACTCGCGACGAAACCCTGTGGGTGTCCCGCCGAGCATCGGCAAGCCATCATACCGGCCAGCCGTGCCGTCCCACCTCTCGGTCGGCTCCAGGAGGCCATTTGGCTCGATCAGTGGCGGTTCCGGCTCTTCGCCATTGCGCAACGCCGCCCCGCCGCCCCCTCCCGGGCCGCATCCGCTCTCTCACGTTGACCCATCGCCGGCGAGCCTGGCGAGGCGGCATACGGCTGCCGATATTCGCGCGCACGGATGGCAGCCAAACCACTCGCCGTTCGCGGGATCCAACCCTCCTCCAACTTGGTCGACATCGTCACCAAACCGCGCCCTGCCGGAAGACCTCAGGATGAGAGATTCCCTCTCCCAGTTCTCCCTGCAGCCGAGCTCATCTTATCCTCATCCGGCGTCACGACCTACAACGCCGCCGCCGCCGTCCCACTTCCCTGGCAACAGCAACAGTGGGTCGGAAACGTTTGGCGGCTGGTCCTGGGGCGCTGCCTCCAACAATAGGGACAAGTTGAGCGTTAAGGACTCATCAGTGCCCCCGACAAGGAGGGGGAGCATGGCCCATATCCTGAATCCCAGCGACACAGCGGAGCGATCGGACGAGGACGAAGACCCGCGCGGCGACGACGATCGAAAGCGAAAGCGGTTGCAATGACGAATGCCCTAGATCCACGCATCGGCACTCTTATCAAAGCGGACGCATTAGAAAACTCGTGACATGATGTTGATGCAAACGCATTCAATGAAGCATTCCCATTTCTCACCTTTTCTATTCACTTCCCCTTCCTTCAGCGTGTGTCATAGACACCTACAAATTCTTTGGATACAGGCCCGGATGACGTCTCAGAGACCCTCTTCGACGACTCGCCGAGCATCTATACATATTTATTTTTCTTTTCAAAACAGGGGGCCTCGGGTCAGCTATATCGGCAAACGGTTATGAAAATGCAGTCGGCGGCCTGTTGGGATGACATTTGCGCCTAGATTTGCCCGTCGTCGAGCACTCTTGTATAATTCAGGTCTGGATCTGGATCTGGATCTTAATTGGGTTGCCATGAGTTCCAGGTATGTTGGTCAAAAATTTGGGGGGGGGGGGGGGTTAGAAGGAGGAGATGGAGGAGATGGTGGAACAGCATGAAAGCATGGAAAACGTGGCTTCTCAAAACGTTTGGGCTATTTCAAGCAGGGGCGCCGTCCGATCCCTCGCCGCATTTGGTTCTCGATCGTTATTCCAAAGTATCAGTATTATTGCACAGGATCTTCTCTTTCACTTCTTCGAGCAAAAGCTAGCTGTATATTTCTAAAAGATGATCTTGGGACATCCGATGGGGATAATTTTATTTCATGGAGAAAGGCAGAATCCAAAGAGGCAATGGGCTTGCCTCAAGAGAACAGAGATGTTATTTTGGAATTGTTTTTCCTTCGTTTGGGGGGCAAGGGGGTGAGGGGGGGCTTTTGTTGGAGGGAGAGTCTGGCGAAGAGGGGAGAGGCAGAAGCTAGCCCTGGTTTTCACAGCTTGGCGTTAATTCGAGGAAGAGATTTCGGAGTCGCCCCCGAGGAAAAGGACTGAACTGTCTCTCCGAGCTGCAAGGAAGGAAGATCACGGGCTGGTGTGGCCCTCTCTGGTATATCCCAAAATGCCGGTGGCTGCCTTCAATTTCTAAACCCTCAATGCCATGTCGCTGAAGCTGTGAGATGCCGTCGTACGATCGCGATGGAAATTTCCTGGGCCTCGTCTGGCTCCCCTTCATCGCCACCTGTGTGCTCGAAAGTTTCTCATCATGTACATGTATGCTGTCTTGAACAAAAGCATTCGCGTCGCTTCCGTGAATCCCCCTCCTTCTCCGCCTACTAAATTCGGTCATTCCCCCTTCTTGCCCTCATTCTTCCTCTTCTTCCTCTTCTTCTTCTTTCCGTCGCTCTTCTTCTGTACGTCGTCGACGTCTTTCGCGCCCGCAGCGCTCCTCTCCTCCACCCCCCCTTCGTCCATCAAGGCCGTCGTCCTCACCAAGGCCTCTACCTCTGTCTTCTTCTTCTCCTCCGCCTCTGCCTCAGCCTCAGCCTCCGCCTCTTCCCCTCCCGCACCCTCCGTCTCGTCGCCTCCCGTCCGGCCGTCATCCCGCCTCTTCCGCTTCTTGCTCCTCCCCAGCCCGGACCGCCCCTCATCCTCATCCTCCTCCTCCTCCTCCTCCTCTTTCTTCTTCATCATCCCCCCCCTCGCACTCAGCCCCGCCGCCCCGCCCCTCCTCCGCCCCAGCAGCAGCCTCTGCTCCTTCGAGAGCCCGCGGCCCGCGGCCGTGCTCTCCTTCGCGTCGGGCACGTATCCGACGCCCTGGTTCGGCTGGACGAACTTGAAGTCCTCGTCGTCAGCGGCGGCGGTGGCGCGCGCGGCTCTAGACGATGTCGATGTCGATGTCGATGTCGGGGGCTGGCGGGGGGATGAGGAGGAGGAGGGCGGGTTGAGGGTTTTGAGGAGGGAGGCGCGGTTGGAGAGGAGGAGGGCGATGCGGTTGGACAGGACTGCGCGGTCGGGCGCGAGGGGCAGGGGGGCTGCCATTGGGGCTTCTCTCTGATGTGGGTGTGTTTGTGTGTGTGTAAGTGTGTGTGTGTGCGTGATTGTTCAGACTCGTAAAATGGTTTGCCGTCGTGGTTCGAAAGATTGCTGTTGCATGGATCAATCAATGTTTTGGTGTGTTCGGATGTTCAACGATGCTGGAGGGAAAAAAATACGGGGAAGTTGACCGAGGTACAGTGCGTATGTACGATTGGTACAGTCTGAGGTCGGCGATCGGCGGAGGAAAAGTCCCGAGCGCCGAGCCTCTAGCACATGTTAGATACACGTGGACCGTACAGTGTGTATAGAAGCTCGGTGTCAGGGTTGGGACTGTGTGGTATTGAAGAAACCACTAACCCTTAGTAGGATCTGATTGTTTTGATTGAGAGAATTGAGGGCCATTCCTTTCAATGGTCTATGGATTGTATTGTATTGTGTCTTGTCTGGATGCTATGACAATGAATCTCGAAAGATGAGGAGTGGCACCGCGGCCAGAGACGACACTGCCCGTGTCATCTCAAAGTCAACATAGTCGTTGTTTTGGAGAGATTGCCGGCAACAGGGTTATATTCCAAGCTCCCAAGCTCCCAAGCTCCCAAGCTCTCGTTTTAGAGCGGCTCAGGGGCTCCTATCAGCGACCACCTCTTTCTCTTACAGTCCTAGAAGAATGAATGCACATAAGAAATCAATTCTTGAGAGACAAATCATAACCAATCCTAAGCATCACAATAGAAAGGCAAACATTCTCGCCACCATATCATTGCCCCTAAACGCTGGTCAAAATTGTTCTGTCAACAATTCGTCAGCGGACATAAAATCAAAACATATTCCAAAACACTCACAAGAATCCACAAGGGGAGGAGTTTTACCCAATACTATCAGAAGGCCCGGAGATTGCATGCAAGATAGCTTTCTTTGCAGACGATCTCAGCAGGCAGACTGTCTCTCTCGGAGCAGCTCCTGGACATGGACGCTCAGCCAATATCCCTCCAGCTGGTGCACGCCCATGTTCTTCGCTCCATCGATGACTTTCTTGCACGATGGCGTTCCGCAAACACAGTCAAAAGGCTGAGCCAGTTCCCATTCAGTGGATGGATAGAAATACTAAGACAGGCACATGTTTAGTTTCTGCTTCAAAGGGCCCCTTTGGGGTTCACCCACTGTCAATTCGTCTCCAGCCTGGAGGCCCTTTGGTCCCGCAATGATGTTCATATTGGTCGTGTCAAAAATCTGCGCGGCCGTAGCAAGCAGGAGGAAGAGGGGTTCAATGAGAATGAGGTCAAATCAGCCTGATGTATCACCCATGCAACCCCAAGCTTTGACTCCCTCACAAGCAGGACGGGACGAACGAGACTTGGCTCACACGAGTGGTTGATATAGATCAGGTCACTGTTGAGGAGGAAGTGACGATGTCTGTCCATCTGAACGCTCGCATAGCTGGGCTCCGAGACCATCGAGCAAGGCGGGAACGACAGCTTCGCGAATACGGCAAGGGGGGGCAGGGAGACTCTGGAGACGCTCTTGGTCATGAAGCTCGCCTCGCTGACAATGACGTCCTGGATCTCACAATGCGACGGCTGCTGCCAGTGAGGTGCCTCAGATGCCATGATTGCCCGCAGAAGGCGACGATCTTCGCTCGTGCTGAATGCAGCGGACAATAGACAAACAATGCGGGCTGGAGAAGGAATTGGCGATGAAAGGCGGGCCGAGCTTCCATTGAGTTCAATGTCGTCGGGGCCTTGTCACGTGAGGCCATGGAGGCCGGGGAGGACGAGCGAGAGGGGAGCCTATCAGGAATCTCGTCGACAACCCAACTTGGCCAAAGCTGGCTCTCCCCGCGAGCCTCTTCGATCCCCCGGGCAACGCTTCGACGCTGCCCACATGGCATGGCGTGTGCCAGATGGGCCCCATGGGCTTGTGGATCGTTCATGAATCGGCGGCTTCTCATGTGATTGATGTTCGCTCATAATGGACCGAATGTGTATTGACAAATACGCCACGAGAAACGAACTTGTCGAAGCAAATGGACGGACGACGATTTGGAAGACAAGAGACCTTGTCTCTCTCCTCATCATGGTAGGGCTCTTACATTGAGACATCATCAGACCCCTTGTCCATCAACGACCTCTTATTGACTCAGAGAACAGGTCAAAGTCTACCTGTACTCACGACGTCTGCGTGAAGCTGGGGGCACGACTTGACTAGGTGCTCAGGGTTGAACGATCAATGATCACTGTGCCATTGAGTCCCTTCTGCTCACTTGTGTCGACTCAGACACTTGCCAACCTCGAACGAGATGAGTAACCCCCTCTGTCAATGTTCAGGCGGCAAGATACGCTCGTTGTCAATCTTGCCAGAGAAGGAAACTCTGAGAGCTTATGGTGTGTCTGACTTTCTGAAATAAGTGAGCCAGAGACAGGCTCGCCATAAGTCAATCCTCCCTCTACAAAGAGCTAGTATGGCTTGAGTACTGGGTGCTCATCTTGCCTGAGAGCACTCAGATGGGTTGGGTCTCGTTGCTGGACTCTGAGCCTGCTGCCCTCCCTATGTTCCCGCCGTCGATACCCCTGGCCAACTGGCACCCAATGGGGGGGTTTTGCTTCCCTATAGCCAAACACTCCCCCCTATTCAGGGGCGCTGAGGCACGTCCACAGGGGACAGGCCACTGATCCCCCATTGCCATTGAGCCCATCGTGAGGAAGCTCCCATACCTGACAGATCAACAATTGATGGATGGATTGAATACTCAATTTGTTGGCCCTCGTCGACCCTTGAAGACCCTTGAAGACCCTTGAAGACCCTTGAGGACCCTTGAGGACCCTTGAGGACCCTTGAGGACCCTTGAGGACCCTTGAGGACCCTGAGCCCTGGACTCGGCCGAGTTGCGCACGCTCGATCCAAAGAAAACAAAACGCGCTTCGCACCTGCCCTCCCCCACGCGTTCCTACCTTGATATCCCACCACCGCCCCCTCCCGCTCCTTCCCTCCTGTTTCCGTTTCTTTCTTCCCACCTTCTCTTCTTCCACCTCATCCCACAACGCTCCTGCCACATCAACATCCTCAAGCCTTCCTGCCCATCCGCTCGTTCCTTCCTGGTTCAAGCATTTGCCGAGAATCGCCTCATTCTTTTCTCCTTCCCTCCTTCCACTCTCCCTCTTCTACCTATCAGTACCAGGCAAACACTTGTCGGCTGCTTGCTGCTACATCCTGTCGTTGCCCCGCCTTGCCTCCCTCTACCTGGTGCTTGCCAGAAGATAGTTCACGATCACACCTCTATGATCTAGCACTGCTGCTCCAGGTAAGTCACCTCCTTGTACCCCCAGGCTGCTCTCTGCCGTCCCCGATCAAGTCGACTCCCGTATCTGACGTGTACCATCCATCATCACAGACTCCTCGTCGCTGCCCGCTGCTGCTTCCCTCCCTGGACTGAACAGGTCCACTAGGTAGGTACTACTACTATCATCACGACCACGACGGCCAAGGCGAGGCCACGCGGCCCCCCCTCAAGTACTCGATTCCCGTCTCATCCTCCACTCCTACTACCAGCTCGCTCATCTTTCTTCTTCACACTCGAGAATAGAGCTTCGGCTACCATTTCAACCTCAACTGCATTTCGCATTCCTGTCTTTCGTTCCCGTTTCCCCCCTTTGTTTTTCCCCTTTCTTCGTGTCGCAAGTGGACGAAACGCACTTGCTTCGGCTCATCAGCTTTGCGCGCATAATTCTCTCGTGTCCTGCGTCGATCCGTCTTCGAGTTGCTTCGAGACTTCGTCGGCCCAGCTTGACGCGTCCACTTTCGCCCTCGCAACGGCTTCACAATCCCGCTACGCCTCTCGTCTTTCGCCGAGCCGCTGCCTCTGCCCTACCTGTCTTTCGCCCTCGTCATCCGTTGTCCGCAGTCCTCTTCGTTGGAAGCCTATTCAGGGCTTTGTATGCATACTACTGTTGCTGGTTGCTCTCGCTAGCCATCGTCGGGGTAAGTGGACCGTTTCGCCTTCTCAAGATCATCCCTTTGATTTCCATCTTGCTTCCGTCCCGTCTGCCTCGCGCAATAGGTCGTGAATCATCGAGATGATACAACCTACGTTCTGATCCCATCATCCTCCAGAAATATCTTCTGGGTTCCTTTGCATTCTTCTTCTCCCCCGTCCTTTGCCCTTCGCCCCCTTTTTTCCACTCCCGATTCGAGACATCATGGTTTCGAAGGCCTTACCAAATCTGTCATGAAATTCTTCCTGGCAGATATTTCAGATGATCGGGGAAGCTTGCCTCTTGTTGGCTTCTCAGCCTGAGCGAGACTTCTTCACTTTGCTCGTTGCAGTTCCACCGCAGTCTTGCTACATGGCAGGACCATGAAACTGGCGTCACCACGACCAAGACAAGCACGAGAAGCTTATCGGATTCACCAACCTCTAGGAAGAAGAAAAACCTAGAGGCTTGGCACGAGGAGATTCCATATTCGATGACCGCCTTGAAAGCCCGGGTCCTCTTCTCGTTCAAATCTCAATTCTTGTCCCTCAAACGCCGTCCATACTCTCCCCCTTATGTCTTCCAAATCATGATACAAAATACTTCTCTGAAGCCTCACCGATATAAGAGATAGTACTGACCTATTGCGATAGACTTTGGTCACAGTTTGAGCCCCTTTTGACTCTTATTCAACGCAGCATTCGAACTCTCAGCGACTCAATCAGTCATTCAAGTCTGCTTGCCCGGGATTTTCGTAAAACACTCTGCACCTTGATCGACTCTTTACCGTGAAAGACAAGATGGCATCGAGAGTTTACTCTCCCCGCGACCTTTTGCGCTTGAGACACGCACCGGTTGAGAAGGATCTCTTCGATCGATTGTCCATTCGGCTTCAGAAGGATTCGGAGCTCAGTGAGTGCTCTGACCATATTAAGTCCTTGTTATGTCTGTCATATCCATCTAACCGCCTAATCTTTCAGTCGAGATTTTTCGGATGCCAATTAGTCGCCCCATGCCTCCCGTGAAGGAGCACCGTTCAAGCAACCACCGTGGCTCAGACGATTATGAACCCACCAAGAAAAGACTCCCCCGCCAGCTTGATGGAACCGACTCTGAATGGAAATATCGCGGCCGAACCGAGTCCGAGCAGGTTGAGCCCCAGCCAATTCCGGCTCCAACTGGTCTTGCAGCTCAAAAAGATGAAGGTTTCCAGAGATTTTACAAAGCCGTTGTTTCCCCAACCCATGTCCGTGTGACTGCTGGCGGCCGCATCGTCCCCAACACTAGGGGGCCCTCCTCGCCCACGGCAAAATGGGTCAAGGACAAGACGTCCGGCGATGGTGCTCGTTCAATCGGCCGGGATCATCCAGATCAGGCCAATGTCGCGCCGCATCCTGGGTTCATTGGCCCACCTCCTGTCTTCCCTGGCTTTGTTCCGGGGATGATGCCTCATGGGTTTCCCCATATGCCGAGTGCATACTCTCTCATGCCATGGCAATTGGGCTTGAATCTTGGCAACGCATTTGGTGTGCCACCTCCTGCCCCGAACCCACAGCCAACAACTGCCGGAACCACGAAGGCCTCTTCAAAAATCGCAAAGCAGAGTGAGCCCGGTGCTCCAGAAGGTCAGGTGCCACTGCGGCTTTCGCCTCCTGACCAGTTTGACCCAAGTCGCCCCTTTTTCTTCAATGGACAGTGGCTATGGTCGCAGTACTACCCCTTTGGCATGCCGGGGGCGCCGGGAATGCCGCCTCCTCCAATGCTGGGATCTGCAATGGCTCCCCAAAGATTTGGGTTGAACCCAATGATGCTTCCCCAG
The DNA here is from genome assembly GCA_003055925.1 of Escovopsis sp. Ae720. NCBI lineage: Eukaryota > Fungi > Ascomycota > Sordariomycetes > Hypocreales > Hypocreaceae > Escovopsis > Escovopsis sp. Ae720. The sequence goes on along the minus strand of NQYQ01000003.1, from coordinate 70,926 downwards.
CCCCCGAGACCCGTTCAACCAGGCCAGCCTCAGCTCCCGAGCATGCCAACATCGCCTTTGCCTGCGATTCCAAACAATGTCGCGCCAGCCAAACCCCCAATCTCCTCTATCCGCCCAAGTGAGATCACCAAGAAACAAATTGATGTTCTGAGAGGATCGCTCAGGTACTTCGAGGACCAGCTCCAGTACAACAAACACCAAATTGATGAGAAGAGCATGGAGCATCAGGCACAAATCATCCGCCAACAAATCCAGCAATTTGAGAAGAATCTCGAGACACAGCTGGGCTTCGAGGAAAGCAACTATCCCAAGACTGATGTCAGAGAAGACTCGAACAGTTCTGCATCTTCTCAAAATGGTATCCCGGCAAGAGTCAAGGCCGTTACATGCACCGAATCGGCATCCGGCAATGACGGCGTCTCGAGCTCTCGCGACGACTCCTCTGTTGTCCGCACTGCCAAGTACCAGTCAAGCCAGGAGACAAGCGGCGAAAGTTCGCGCAGCGGTAATGATTCCCACAAGTCAACACCCGCACTGGGCCTTGCGGCAGCTTGTGCCAAGACGCCAGGAAGTATTCGCACAATTCGAAAAGTGTCGTCGCTGCCTGTCACGGCTGCTTTGGCTCCTCCATTTCAGCCCCGCATCGAATGCGCAATCCCCCTCAATACTGGACATCAATCGCGACTGGGAAGCAGCGAGGAGCACTTCAAGACCACCAAGTCATCGGCCTCTGGTTCCATCAAGGCGCTCAAAGAGCCGAAGTCTCGTGCTGAGCCATATTTGGTTGGTCAGTTGCCTTCCACCATTCGTCCGGAGACCGCCAAGGATACCGATTACATCTACCCTCGACAGCTCACTGAGGACGAACTTCGTGCTCGACACATGTATTGGGGCAAGGCGCCTCCCAGCCTTCAAAGTGGTCTCCCGAAATTTGATGGCAAGGACTTCTATCCTCCGTCACCCACACGAGGGTTCTCCTCGGCAACCATATCATCGCTCAGCAACAAGTTCTGTGACGGTCAAGTCGACGGGAGTGTCGCGACCAGCTCCTCCCGAGGAGTCATCAGCAAGGATGCGGACCCTTTCCGAGCTCCTGTCTCACGAGTGGCTCAAGGGTCATCAGCCTCGGGGCGACATGTTCGAATCGAGCATGACCAAGAGGGGAGTTCCGGTGGATCGAGCCAGGCAGAGCCGTCCCGATCCAGGACCCTTCGACCATCTGCGAAATCTGCCAGCAACATGCGCATCCACGCGTCTCCCTCGGAAACCCCTGGTGCAGTCTCCTCCGTGGGTATCAGTTCTCAAGGTCATGATAACGATGATCAAGACGATGACAAGAACCTGATCTTCAAGGGCCGCAATTCGATGGCTCGAAATAGGTAAGTCTGACATTTCATGTCTTCGAGCCTCATCAGGAGCTGATCTCACGAAATAGCACCAGGACCCATAATGAGATCTGGCAAAGCATGATGAGAAGAGGAACATCAAGCGCGAACGTCGTGCAAGGAACAGTGACCTCAATGACGGCCCAGGGTGTTCTCCCACAGTACGCAGGCCACGCGACGGCATCCCTTGCGCCTGCAATGACGACCGCATCTGTGTCCCCCCGAGGCTCTGCGACGCGAAGCGGCAACAGCTATGAAGCTGGAGCAGCCGGTGCGGAGAAGCAGGTTGAGAACCGGCCCCCTCCCGGTGATGCCAAGTTCAACGCCCAGCGAAGCGTGTCAGCCCGAGGCCGAGCGGCGCCAACTATCCAGTGATCTGATGAGCCGCAAGCGCTGCCTTCTCGACGCATGAGAAGACTGCAAACCCCCGAAGATGAGCATTCTTAATGCTAGCATCTCTACGAACGACATGGGTAACCTGATATTATGGCTATATCATACCCTTACCTTGCTACGACTTATTGACGAATATGAGTATCGCACTTGGCCAGTCTTTGTATCTCTCTGCGAGCGGAGCTTCTCGTTGAAAAGCTACACCCTGAAGTCTTGCCAGATGCCATTGTTAGAATATGGAATCTGTTATGGTAATGAGTGGAATCTTGGAGGAGGTCATGCACTTTGCTTTAAAGTGGCCAAGGTCATCAAGGCAAGACCGTGCAACACGATCAAACGTTGCGAAAGGGGGAAAGGACAGGTTTAATAATTGTCGATGGACTTGACCATCATTTGTGTTTCGACCAGACACGTTAATACTGAACACAGATAGCTTCAATGATATGAGCTGTGCTTTGCTACCCGTTGCATCGGTGCCTATCGTTTGGAAACAGAAGAAGACATGACCGGGGATGGGGTTGAATTCGGACTTTATTGTTGCCAAGTTTCAAATGGACGGTGGAAAGAAGTTTGGATGGAAATTGGATGATCGTGTTCGACTACAAAGGACTAAAAAGGGGTCTACTTGCATGTTCCTCACCTTCAAAATTCCTTCTTTCATCGAACAAGTCTCGGGGGAATTCTTCAAGCGAGCAGAAGGAAAACGTGGTAATGTTTTCCAACTGGGTTTACTCTTCGCCAGTCGTATACCTCGAAAACCATGATCTTTTCTTCAAAGGGTTGACGAGAAGATTATCTAGCGTGATCACGAAGGAGACATCAACACAATCGAGAAACAAGCAACAACCTACCTCTGTGCAAGACAAGAAAGCCTTTGCAAGCTTACAGCGCAAGGGTGAAGACGGCAGAAGACAAGTCAATCTTCAATGGCCGTGCAGAGACTGCAAAGGCAGATCGTCTGACTCCCCGAGTGGCCGACCGAGTGGTCGGCATCACAATCTCCAAGGAGAAGAAGTCAAGGAGAGAACAGAAAGAAAGGGGGGAAGGGGGGACGGAAACGGCTTCGGGAAACACCTCCCATGGAGCATTTGCACGCAAAAACGAGTTTTGGTGAAATGGCCATTGAGAACTTTGAAATTCTCGATTGAAATCTACGCTGCTGATCAGCCGGGACCCCGTTGGGTCGCGGGCCGCAATAAAACGCCGGATATCATGCCCATTCCCATTGCCCAGTTTTTGTCATCCGCTCTCGCACGGAGAGAGAGGTTGCTTCGTGGAAAAAAAAGAAAAAAAAAGAAGTCGGTTGAGCCCGTCTCCTCGCTCAAAAGGAACTATTGATTTTTTTTTTCGTTCTTGATCGAGGATGTATGCCGTGGTGTTCAAGGACCGGGACGTTTAGGCCGTGATCTTGTTAGGGGCACGGAGCTCGCGGCCGGTCTTGGAGCGGGCCAGGATGTCCTCGCGGTCCTTGTCGAGCTTGAGCTTGGTGATGACCACGTTGGACGGGTGGATGCCCAGGGGCACGCTCTGGCCGCTGGCCTTGTCGCGGGTGACGCGCTCGATGTGAACGACGTACTTGAGGCGGTAGACGGAGGTGATCTTGCCCTCGCGGCCCTTGTTGGAGCCGCGGACGATGGTGACCTCGTCGTCCTTGCGGATGGGGATGGAGCGGACCTGGAGGGAAGATGTGTGAGTTTTTTGTTTTGTTTTTTTCGTCCCTCTTTTTTTTTGCCCTTTTCGTCTTTCTTTCTCCCTTCGGGGAAAAGAGAGTCGGGATGGGGGCAAAGCGAGAAACTCACGTTGTACTTCTCGCGGAGCTCCTTGCTAAGGGCAGCGCTCATGATGACACGGCGCTCGCCGGAGCTGGCCTTGAAGTGAGCGCGGCGGCTCTTCCGGCGGGAGGAGGAAACGTCTGGGCGAAGTTTGTCAGGACCATTGCGCTTTTGATTTTCGTGCTTCTCTCCTTCTTTCTTCTCTTTTTTTTTTGAATCATGGATCTGGCAGAAAGACTTACTCTGGTTGACCTTGGCCATTGTGAAGGATTTTTTTGGACGCGAGAGGACTTGTCGGCGTTGAGCGTTGGGCGGATGGGGAGGAAGAGGAGAAGGAGGGAAATTTTTGTCGAGAAAACAATTTTGGTGGTTGGAAATGTGCGCGAAGATTGTGGGGCTGGAGGCACGTGATATCGCGACTGAGACGTGGTTGAGTCGAGTTAACTTACGTAATTTGTGAATGAGTCAGCATGGACGAGGTCGCGCTATCGGTGATGATGGGGAGTCTGCGCGGGTGTGAAGGTGTCGCTCACGATCACGGTCCTGTACTCGTATTCGCACTTCGTGAGAGGTGGTGAAGAACAAGAATCGCGGCGCAAGAAGAACATACACACTCCGTACGGAGTATGTATGGATTGATTTGACTTTGGAGCTACTGCATGCAGATGATGGTGAGCACACTGGCTGCACATTCTCCAGATTGAAGAGGGGTATGTCGATCTGTATCAAGGCTACTCCGTATTGAACCTTGGAAGGATGGCTGGTCTATCCAAGACATGTGATTGCGGATGTTGCTGCTCCTTGCTGCCCAGGAGCTGTATAATGGTACTCCGTACAAGGCATTGGAAATGCATGCGTGCCGTGCGCAATGCTGGCATTTCGGCCGCCACGCTATGCTCTATATTCCAGTGTGGTCCGTCCCGTCCTCCTAGTGACTGTGAAGCATGGTCGAGGGGCGTCAAGGCCATCTCATGCCGCGGCCGGGGGCTGGAACCTCCCGTTATTATCGTATCTCGCCTCTGTTCAAGATTGTCAGCACCCATCGCCGCGCCGTCAGTCTCGCGACCCGATCCACAGAAAGACGCAGGCCGCCAGAGGCAAAAGGGGGAGAGGCACGGGACGTACTGAAAAACGTATAGTTGAGCGTCACGGTCTCGATGCCCTTCATGTTGAGGTCGTTGAGCAGGTCCGGGTCGAGGTAGAAGAAGACGGGCATGTCGACCTCCTCGCCGGCGTTGAGGCGCTGCTCCTCGAAGCAGAAGCACTGGATCTTGCTGAAGTAGGGCGCGCACTGGGCCGGGGTGACGCTGTACGTGGCGACGCCGATGATGTCCTGGTCGCCGAGGTTGGTGGCCTTGTAGAAGGCGAGCGCGGTCTCGCCGGGCAGCACGCGGACCTCGCGCTGCTGGGGCACGAACTTCCAGGGGAGGGTGTCGGAGATGGAGGCGTTGAAGGTGACCTTGATGCGGTTCGCGGTCGTGACGGGGACGACGCGGCTCGAGATGTCGGAGGACTCGGCGGTGCCATGGGCGCGGACGGGCTGGCCGCCCCAGCCTGTTGTTGCGCAGACCTGTGCAGGGGATGATTCCGTGGGTCAGTACGTGGTCAGTCTGCTGCGGGATGGAGATGGAAGTTGTGAGGGGAGGATGAGCACGAGGACGAGGTCGGGGACGGGGACGGGGGCGCGGGCGCACCATCTTGTAGAGCGGGACCGAGCCGTATGCGAGGGCGACGGTCCCGAGTATCATGCTCATGGTGTAGTACCTGTCCGGGCGGGGCGATGAGCTACGAGCTTCCCATATCATTGAGGGTGCGGGCCCCCGCGGGGAAGCGGGGGACGAGAGGAATCAGGTACGGCGAGGGACATACGCGATGGTCCTGTTCTTCCTGCTGTATTCACGGCTGATGGCCTCCATGGACGGCGGGGCCGCGAACCGCTGCCGCGGCGGGGGCTGCTGGACCTGCTGCTGCCTCCGGGGCGCGAGGTTCGAGATCCTGCGGCGCATGCCCGTTGCGATACTGCCCGGCCGGGGCTGGGGCTGCGCGTGCCGACAGAGCAAGCACGTCCATGATGAGGAGGAGAAGGAGGAGGGAGAGGAGGAGGAGGAGGAGGAGGAGGAGAAGCGGGCGACTCTGGCGATGCGGGCGCGCACCAGGCGCTGTGCGGTGTCCATGGCGGAGGTCGAGGGGGTAGTAGATCCCTTTTTGTGTCGTCGTGAAGTGCAAAATCGAAGCGAAGGTGGTGTCGCTGAGGGGATGGCGATATCCGGTACGGAGTAGTTGGAGAGAACTTTGGGGGGACTTGGTTTTGGGAGCATTTTGTGTGTATTTGGCAGTCTCCTTGCGGTACCTCTGGTGGGGCCTGTAATGGATGGTGGCAACACCGCGATTGAATCGAGCAGCTTCAACTTCACATGAACCAAGTTTGATTCTGCACGTAATAATATTGACATTTATTCTCTGCAGGTAGAATCTTTTCTTATTGCACGTACGTTTCCAATCTTGTGTATTATCCAAATGGGATTGTCCCGAGATGAGGTAGTGAGTATCCAATTGCACAAACCAAACTGCCCGCTATGATCGTCGCTCGATATAATATGTATACTTTGATAAATCCCCTGAAACGCCATACTACACGACCTCACGTCGCGATACCGATCTCGCGACATCACGTCATCTTCCTCCGCGGCCGCTTCCCCTGCATGCCGTTCATGATGGGCTTGACCACCTTCTGCCTCCCGGTCCCGGCCAGTCTCTCCACCACCTGCACGACGAAGACCTGGACGATGAGGATGAGGAACCGCAGCAGATGGGCCGTCAGGCCGAGCCGCGGGATGCGGCCCCGGCTGTACGTCGCGTCCCTGTACTCGAAGGGCAGGAGGGCGCCGAGGTGGTCCTGTGCGACCTGCAGCCCGCTGCTGAACGCGTCCTCGTGGAAGCCGTACCCGGTCCACGCGCCGGCGAAGCTGATCCCGCGCTTGTTCTGGATGGCGCCGAGGCGCCGCTGCGCGCGGACCGCGGCCGACGTGAAGCGCGGGTGCGTGTAGAAGAAGCGGCCCTGCGTCTTGGCGGGGCTGGGCCGCTGCACCGGGTTGAGGGTGACGAGCACGTGGCCGAACGGGTACCGCGGGATGTGCTGCAGCATGTTCATGTTGTACGTGAGGCAGACCTTGTCCATGTTGGCCTTTCGCATGGACGGGTACGACATGGTGAGGAAGTTCCAGCTCGACCAGGCCTTCTTGCTCTGCGGCATGAGCGAGGTGTCGGAGTGCAGGAAGACCTCGTTCTGGGAGGTCTGGAAGCAGGACAGGATGGCGCGCTCGGGCTCCGTGGCCTGCGGGCCGAGCATGGAGAGCGCCTGGTCGCCCTGCGTCGCGATGATGACGTGGTCGTAGACGTCCCTCCGGCCGTTCTCGAGGTGCACCTGGACGAGGCCGTGGGCGTCGTTGGTGACGTACCGGACGCCGGTGTTGAGGAAGAGGTGGTTCGGGGGGAAGCCCTTCATGACGGCGTCGATGTACGACCGCGCGCCGTCCTTGAGCGTCAGCCACCGCGAGTGGCGGTTCGTGATGGAGAGGAGGTGATGGTTCCATCTGGCTCGCAGGTCAGCATGGTTGCGGCGCGAAACGAATGAGCAGGAGAAGCACGGTCATGATTCGTACAAGAAGCGAACGAGCGTGGCGGCAGGAAACTCGAGCACGCATTTGTCCGGGCTGGTCGTCCACACGGAGGCAGTCAGTGGTATGAGGTAGTCGTCTCGGAATCCGTCCGAGTAGCCCTCGCGCTCGAGATACTCTCCGATGGTCTCGAGCGCGCCGGCCCCCCTGATGGGGTCGTTGCCCGCCCTGTACGACTCGAATTCCTCCTCGTTGTCGAGCAGATCCAGCGCAAACTGGTTGAAGCGGAAGATGTCGAAGAGGGTCCTCCACATCCGGGGCGAGAAGAGGTTGCTCCGCTGGCAGAAGATGGTGTTGAGGTTCCGGTAGGCCCATTCAAACATGCCCTGGTCCCGCGAGACGGCGAAGCTCAGGTCCGTGGGCTCCGTCTGGACCCCGACCTTGTTGAGGAAATTGAGGAAGTTGGCTAAGGCACGGAGGGGCCATCAGCAATAGGCACGTCATGTATGTACATCAAGATCTCGAGCTCCCGGAAGCAATGGATCTGTTTCTTCCTTACGGTATGTGCTGCTATTCAGGATGACGAAGCCCGCATCAACAGCAGTCGTGTACTTGCCGACCCTCCACTGGACGGTGTTCGTGTGTCCCCCCAAGCGGTCTGAGGCCTCGTATAGGTAGACATCGTGGTATGTCCGGTTGAGGGCCCAGAGAGCCGCGATTCCTGAGCAGCCGCTGCCGATAATGGCCACTTTCTTCCTGGGGAACCTGTCAATGGGGCGGCTCATTGGGAGGGCGGATGCCATGTATGTTATTTATTTATTGGTAAGTGTAAGTGAGGACGTGCGGTGAGGATGACGACGGTGGTGACGAATGAGGAATGAGAGACAGCGGACCGTGAGGGCTGGAGAAGAAAACAAAGAGGGGGGCAGAGAAACAGAGAGAAAGAGAGCGGGTGATGATGCAGGATGCAGAAGACGGGAAGGGTTGGCCAATGGATCGAGCAGGCCGTCGAAGAATCAGGGACGAGATGGATGCAGAGGATGAGGATGAGGATGAGGATGGAGATGGAGATGAGGATGAGAATGAGGGTGAGGGATCCAGCAGCCCCCGGGACGGCTCTACACATTGAAGTATCAATGGCATGACGACGGCGAGGCCAGTGAGGCCATTAGCACATGTCAAAAAGAAGCCCAGCCTTGGAACGCTTCTGCTCGAGCATCCGGAGCTATCTTTGCCTCAGGACGGTAAGCGGATGGCCGGTTGCGGAAGCTTTCCTGGCGCGCCGCTGATGGAGGCGCTGCATACATACATTCATGTATGTATGTCTGCGGCGGTCCATCCAACATGATTCGGTGAGCCGTACATGAGAAGTGTGGAGGGCGAGAGAGAGCTGCAAGATAGGTAGTAGTAGGGAGTAGTTGGAACAACTCACACATGCCGCGGCTCCGCCATTTCGAGAGCAAGGGGATACGAGTAGATTCAACAGAGAGGTTATATTCGTGCGAGTACTGGAGAAGGCGCTGGTCTTATCCCGCATGCAACATGCACGCTGCACGAGGCGAGGAGGGGGGGAGGGGAGGGGGGCCTGCTACCGCCTGAGTGGGCAACAGCAGAGGAGTCGCACAATGGATGGCAAAGCAGTTGTCGATATATTAGGTAGTATATATGCACTCCGTATCTTGATGCGGGGGGGCTCAAGAGCGCGGGATCGAGGAGTCTGTGTCGAATCTCTTGGCTGGAATGTGGAATGTGGAATCTGGAATCTGGAATCTGGAATCTGGAGTTGAGGATTCTCGATGGCTCGATGACGATGGAAGTTCCAACTCGCGTCTCGGTGAAGGAAGGATGGATCCATGTTTGATGGATTATGTAATCCGAGGGATTGCTGGATGGCCTCGATTACGTCTTGGGACCTGAGTCGTACTCGTACTATCATTATGTAGGTAGTAGGTGCGGAGTATTTGAGACATCAATCGACGTGCTGGATGGAGGCCGACGTGAATCAGTGGCCGACTTTCTTAGCTGGAAGTAGTATTGAGATATCCCAGGACAAATGAGGTCTGAAGCCTCAAGCCTCTCAATATTGCTGGAGATCTTGATCGTGGAGATGAAGACATACATACCTACTCGGATAGAGTGCGAGAGATGTCGTATTCGGCTGGCTTCAGGGTAGGCGGGATCGCCAGGACGACATCAATAAAGTGCACGATGCCTCACATTGCATTGTGATCGAGTATGGATCAACATCAACTCGAGGTCTGTCTGTTCCTCTTGTTATCTTGAGCGACAGGAGCAGTGGTCGGTCTGAGACATTCGGGTTTCGTACATGCACCCGAGGCTGCTCCTCCGTCACGGCCTGCATCGACCTCCCTCTCCTCGCGCCATCAGCATGCCTGATCGAGGGCGGAGACACCAATGAGCCTTGATTCAAATGCATCAACAGGCCATCAGCAGGCTACAGGTCCTCGGCAGAGAGCCTTGAGGCTTCACACAATGGATGGATGGATCAAATTCCTGCGGCATGTCGAGCACCTAACGGGATCGGGGGACGTCGGTACGAGTCTCCAATTCTTGAAAGCGCCGTGCAGAGTAAAACTGCGTCAATCTGCCCGGCTATTCTCAACTCGGCGCCCTGGACCCGTGAGGATCTTGACGCACAGCCTGATTTTCTTCACGGCCGGGGTGAATCAACTTTGTTGAAGAAGAAAAAGAAGAAAAAAGAAGAGGGAGAAAGACGAAGTCCGAGGCGCATCTTTTTATCGAAGAAAAAAAAAATCCGCGAAAAATGCACGGACCAAGAGCTGCCGAGACAGGACTAACCCTCTTTCGGATTAAGCTGCTAATGCGCCTCATTTGTCTTTGCATGTAGGTACCCAAGTACCTGGTAACCAGGCCAGACGACTGCGCCTCATGTGGCACCGGCGAAGTTATTGGAACGACCCGCAACACGTGCCTGTAGTACCTTAGTACTACTCGTACATACGGAGTACCCATACCAAAGATACCAGGCTTTATCTGGACTGTGGAGTCGGGAGGTCCGACGACAATTCAGATGATGCCGCTCGTCCTTGTTGCAACTCATTTCAGACAACAATCAATCCATCATACTTCACCACCCCCTCTATCAACCCTCAACGAATCCATCATCACATCGCCCGCGCCACTCGTCCTCTTCTCGCCCGCGCCACTCGTCCTCTTCTCGCCCGTCGCACACTCAGCCGATCATCTCGAGTGCGTTACGGTTCACTCTTTGTTTAGTAGGGACTCGGCTACAGTCCCGGCCTTACTCCTCATCGTCACTCCGAATCCCATCCCATCCCATCCTATCCCATCCCGCCAAGATGTCGCACCCTCTTGATACCGATGCCGGCTCCGAACTCTTCAGCTCCTACGAGGCCGAGCTCAAACTCGTCCAGGCAGACCTGGCGCAGAAGCTCGACCAGATCCCCGAGATGACCGGCGAGCCGAGAAAGTCCGCCGTCAGCCAGGCCGAGCGCGCCCTGGAAGAGGCAGATGAGCTTGTGAGCCCGACCTTGTCCCCCATCGCAAAATCCCCAAGCTGCCCATTTGAATCTCCCTCCCTCCCCATCTCAAACGACTTTGCTGACCCTCCGCCACAGCTGGGCCAGATGCGTCTCGAGAAGCAGAACATCCCCACCTCGGCGCGCGCCAAGGTCAACCAGCGATTCCGCAACTACGAAGCCGACATCGACGCCAGTCGCCGCAAGCTCACCGGCCTCTCCTCCAACCGCGCCGCCCTCTTCGGCTCCCGCTATACCGACGACCCGGCCGGAGCCTCCGACGTCAACCTCGAGCAGCGCCAGCAGCTCCTCTCCGGCACCGAGCGCCTCGACAGGAGCACGCAGCGACTACTATCCAGCCAGCGGCTCGCCAACGAGACGGAGGCTATCGGCGCCGAGACGCTGGCCGATCTGCACCGGCAGGGGGAAATCATCAGGCACACGCACGACACCCTGTTAGATAGCGAGGGCTATGTGGACCGAAGTGTCAAGACGTTGAGGGGCATGGCTCGGAGGTAACACGAACAAACCCCCTTCACTCTTTCTCTCTCTTTGGCTTCAGGGCGTGCTTCTTTCTTTTTCGGACGTGCCGGGCATCCCTGGAGTGCATGCTAATCAGGACGCGCGACAGCATGGCCACGAACCGCATCATCACGATCTCTATCATCACTGTCTTGGTGCTTCTCATTATTGCTGTCATCTTCAGCAAGTTCCGATGAGGTTCGAGATTTTTCACCGGAGTTTCAGGCGACACTTGACTTTCTTTTCTCCCTCGGCATGGTCTCCTTTTTTTTTTTTTTTTTTTTTGGTTATACAACAGGGCATGATACACGATGCAGCGATAATGGCAGGCAGGCAGGCAGTGTTTGACCTAGACTGAGAGATGATGGCCTACGGGAGTCTATGAGCATGCACTTCTCGGAATTGTTTTCTTCTTGTTTTCTTCTTTTTTTTTTTCGTCTTTTCCTACTTCTCCTTCTCCATATCCCTTTCTTTTCTTGCTCTCACAATTAGAATCAGACGTCATCAGGTCTCCTCTCGAATACTGCTTTGTTTCCCATTGAAACACTGGATACTCCCTCCCCGAAAAGCCAGTGACTTTGATGGCTGCCGGATGCAGTGCTGTAGTACCGTTCCGTATATGCCTTGATTCCATTGCTCTTGGGCACCGAGGCAGAAGCGTCACGCATTCACAACCCAACTTCCCCATCCTTCAGCTGCGGGCCCTTAAGCGATTCTTCCCCAACAATCAAAGCCAGAGACTGATGATTGGCGAACGAGACGAATGGATCGAATCCATCCGTCAATCAATGCGTCCAAGCTGCTTTTGTCGTGCTCAGGGGAATGTCGAGGGAGGCGGGGCTGCCGACTCGGATAGACCACGTGATGTGCCCCCGCGGGACGCTAGCCAGATGCGGCCCCGCGGTTTAACCGACCCACTGCCAGGGCTGCAAAACAGCTGCAGCTTCTTCCTTCCGACTTCCTTGCTCGTGCTTTTCTAGCGTCACAAAACCTTTCCCTTCACACAAACACGTATACCCTTTCAACATCCCCCCCTCCCCCGTCGCTTCTCTTCTACCCCCCCATTCCATTCTTCCTCTGGCACCGACTCCGTCATCTTTAGTGCCTCGGGCACTTGCTCTCACGATCGTTTTCCATTTCTTTCTCTTCTCTCTCGTCTTCGTGTTTTTCTTCGACTGCTTCGGCATCAGCTCCCCGCGTGCTCAACGTGGCTAGGCAGCCACCATGTCTGAATTCCTCGGGTAAGAGCTCCAATTCCTTCTCCGCACGACGTATTGGGGGCCAATTGGCTCGGCATGACTCGCAGCTGACATAGCATACGCAGATCCCGAATCTCCCTTATATCCAAGAGCGATATTCGGTAAGCCTTCTGGCCGTACTCCATGCTCTTGACTTCTGTTAACAGCCACTGGAGCTACGTAGGCACTCTTCACGAGATCAATTCCGACGAGTCGACCGTCTCTCTCGAGAATGTTCGCTCTTTCGGCACAGAAGGGCGGAGGGGTAGACCCGAGGAGGAGATCTCCCCCTCGGAACAAGTCTATGAGTACATTGTCTTCCGCGGCAGCGATGTGAAGGATCTTCGTATCGAGGAGCATCCCGCCATCAAGGAGAACAAGCCCCCCGCCATGCCGGATGACCCAGCCATCGTCGGAGTAAGTCCTCAGCGCCGCCTCTTCATCGGCCTCAATCTTTCCCCCTCCCTCCTTCTCCCAGATGATGAAATATTTTCGGATGTAAAGCTTTGTCACTTTCTGAAAAGCGCAAAACCATGTGGATACTTCCGTTGCCTTCCTTCTGATTCTTCAGGGACCTCCTGTTTTTCTTCCCATTACCCATTCTCAAGTTAGCAATAGACAAGGAGCTTTGGCTAACCAGATTCAAAAGGTCCGTGCTCGCCCGAGGGCTCAGGAGCAGAACGCTCCCCCTCCCCCTCCCCCCAACGTCGCGCCCATCCCACAGCACCCTTACCCCCCGTCTCACTTCTACGGGGGACCCCCACCCCCTCCACCTGCTTCGTGGGGCAGAGGGGCTCCGATGCCGGGCCCTGAGTTCGGCAACGTGCCGTACCCTCCCCCTCCTGGCTGGTTCCCCCCGGGGCAGGGCTTCCCCCACGACGGTCCTGCAGGTCCAGGACTCTGGAATAGTGGTCCCTACCCTCCAAGACCCGGTGGCCCTCAGGGTCCACCCACTCAGGAAGCCCAGCGCGTTGCCCCTGAAGCCCCCCCGTCGGGCCCCGCCCAAGACCCTAAGCCGGCACCGATCGGACCTGGCGCGGAGAAAGCCAAGCAGATGCCCGTCTCGCAGGCGCCTCCCACAGAGCCCAAGTCTCTCGCCCAGGCATCACGACAGCCTGCGAATGCGCCGGCCGTCCCCGAGCAATCCAAACCATCTGCGGAGGAGGTTGGGGCCGCGTCGGCAAAGGTGGCCGTGAAAGGCCCTGCGCAAGCATCTGACGCCACAAGAGGGGCCCCAACCGCCCCCCGGAATACCCGAGTGACGCCCGTCGTGCCGCTCCCGGGATCTGCCGTCAAGCCCGTTCAGCCTCCTTTCACAGAGGTCAAGGTTGCGCAGACAACTGAGAAGACCGCTGTGACGGCAGGGCCCAGCACTGTCAAGGATGCTACTGATGCTGCTAGAGCCGCAGTGGCTTTGGCAATGTCACAGCTCGGCGTTGGTGCAAGCGCCGGTGCTGGTATTGGTGCTGGTGCTGGTGCTGGTGCCGGTGCTGGTGTTGGTGCTGGTGTTGGTGCTGGCGCTGGCGCCGGTGCCGCCCCCGGCATCACCACGATGGACAACCTGACGAGCAAGGTCAACGAAATGAGGATACATGCTGTTCGGGGGAGCAACACATCTTACCGCGGCCGCGGGCGAGGAGGACGTCCGGCCCGGGTAGAAGTTCCGGACGCAGACTTCGACTTCGCGCAAGCGAACGCAAAGTTCAACAAGGAGGACTTGGTCAAGGAAGCAATTTCGGGCTCGCCTTTGACGGAGACTCCGAACGAATCCATTCCTAACGGCGCTGCTCCCGTTCCTGCCCCAGCTGCTGGCGCCACGGCTACCGAGCCGGCGGCGTACAACAGGTCGAAATCTTTCTTCGACAACATCTCTAGTGAAGCGAGAGAGAGGGCCGAGAACAATGGCCAGAAGCCCGGAGGCCGCGAATGGCGTGGCGAAGAGCAGCGCAAGAACATGGAGACATTCGGCCAAGGCAGCGTCGACGGAGGCTACCGCAACTATCGCGGTCGTGGCCGCGGGCGCGGGCGCGGAACGCGAGGCGGATACAACCGAGGCGGCCGAGGCGGCCCCCGACCTCAATATCAGTCGACCGCAGCCACGCAATGATCAATTGTTGTGCTCGCGATCTCCAGCCAAGTCTCAAACGACACGACTGCCGCGCTCTCGGTGTCACGCTTTGATGATGGTCGATGCGGATATCATCCGTGGACCCCGTGGCTCATCAATGGCCTTTCTTGCAGTCTTGATGCTGTTCATCTTTTTTTTATCACTTTTTCCTAATTCTTCTCTTCAAAGCACTGTATTACAATACTTGTGGCTTACGATATTTTCAAGCTGCTCCACAGCAGCGAGGATGGGCTCTCTAATAATCCATTTGCTCTCAACATCAGCTGGGCGCGACGGTTTCCACTGGCTGCGAAAAGTCTCAATGGTCCTGGAGTTTGGCTTACGATGGAGAGGGGTGCGAGAGTTGGGCACAGCGGTCGGCCCTGAGATGGGGTGGTCTGGGATGAATGAAATGTTTTGAATCAGGGGCAACTGCATAACGGCATTGGGAAAATGCTTGTGGGAAGAGGATACGCGGGATGACGCCCTTTATTGAATGATGAACACACAAATCAGTACATAATGAGATATGAAGCTTAATGGACCGAAAGACAGCTGGAGACTGGACTTCAATTTTTTTTTCTCTTCGAGATCTCGGATGCTCGTTTCCAACAACTTCTCAAGTCTGGGGCGCGCTGTGAAATTGGGAGAGATTGAGGAAAAAAACGATTTCCCTTTTCGATGATGCAAATTTCTATCAAAATTGCATGATGATCTTCACTCCTAATTTTCTCTTGCTTTTGCTCCACGTGAAAAAAAGGATTGTGGTTGATCTCTTGTCATAGATTGATCGTTGATGTTTTGCATTTTTTTTCTTCATTTCTCGACGTCACCCCACCCAAGGAACGTCATCCCACGGTATGACGCAGACAAAAGCGCTCCAGCTGTGTTGACCTTGCAATCCAGATTATTTGAACTCAAAGCTACCACGACGAGCACACACCATCACCTTTCATTCTCTTTTTTTTGTCACAATTCACCTCGAGCTTGCATTCCGTTTTCCTGCTTATTTGGATTTCAATCTTTCTCTTCTCATTTTCTCTCCTTTGGGAAGTCCCGTTGCTTTGCCACCCATTCGATGCTTAGTTTCTCCACGAGAGGCCAACTCTGTTGAGTACGACGACCTACTGCCTTCAACACACGATTTTGAGAGGGGCGGCGCAGGATGTCGAGTCGGCAGCTGCGCAAGCTACAGAAGCGGAGGGAGCTGGAGGAGAAAGTCGTCTCTGAACCTGAGGCGAGCGAGGATGAGGAGGAGGATGAGGAGGAGGACGCTGGGCCAGTGACGAGACGCCCGCAGCTGAATCTGTTCGCTGCTCTCGGTGGCGGAGACGATGATGACGATGACGGCGGCAATGGCGATGACGATGATGGCGACAAGAACGATGATGGATCAGCCGATGATGGTGCGCAGAGCGCTCGGCAAGAGCTTGACGAAGCCGCCCAGCGGGTAGAGTCGGTTGCGCCACCGAAGAAGAACAACAAGAAGAAGAAAGGAAAGAAGGGCAAGAAGGGCAAAGCGGCTGCGGCGGTGTCCGAGAACACCCGACCCAGCGATCACGGCGACGAAGATGAGATCGACAAGGCCATCCAGGAGCTGGGCCTCGCTCCGAAGCGCGACGACGCGGCCGCTCCGGCGGGCCCCCCCCGTGCCAAACGACTAGGAAACGAGATCAACGAGCTGCTGAAGGTCAACACGCAGCACCTCAAGGTGGTCCACGAGATGCGAAACCTGTTCGGCCGAGACGTGATCGAGTCCGCGAATGCGGAGGAGCAGCAGGACGAGGGCCACAGGAGAGGCCGGCAGAGGGTCCAGCACGTCGACCTCGAGACGTTCCTCAAGGAGCCGGCGTGGGCGAAGAAGCTGCCGGAGATCTCGCTGCGGCGCAACGTCTTCATCCAGGGGAGAGAGCACTGGCCGCGGGCGACTGCGGGCGGGCTGACGATGGCCGTGGTCGGGACGGCCGCGGACAGGCTGGGGACGGAGTATGCGTACGCGTACGATCAGAACTACGACGACACGCAGACCTTGTTCTTCGCGCTCGTTCAGATGGGCGATCCGATGCAGATGGTCAGGCAGCTCAAGGCAACTCGTGAGTGGAATGATTCCTGTTTCGAGGGCAATCTCCTTGGGCCCTTTTCTTTCGCGGGCGGCTGGCTGACATCAGAGGGGTGTTATAGCGTACCACGTCTCCATGCTGCTGCAGGTCAGTAGTGTGGCCAAGCAGGACCAGAACATGGCTCTGGCCGCCGAGCTGTGCGAGCGCGCGCTCTTTACCTTTGGGCGGATGACGACGTCTGCGTTCCGAAGAGACATCGAGCACGGCCGAGCTCGCCTGGACTTCAACAGGCCCGAGAACCGCCAGTTCTGGCTCGCGGGGTACCATTACATCAAGAGCCTCGTCAGGAAGGGGACATACAGGACGGCCCTGGAATGGGCCAAGCTTCTCTTCGCGATGGACCCCAAGGACCCATACGCCATGAGGCATTTCATACACTTCCTCGCCATCAGGGCACACGAGTCGAGCTGGCTGCTCGGCTTCCTCGACAAGCTGGGCGAGATGAGCGCCGCCGGGGACACGGTCTACCTGCAGCAGACGCGCGTGCTGGCGCTCCTGCAGAAGGGCGACGCGGAGCAGGCGCGAAGCTGCCTGGCGCGCGGGATGCGGCAGGTCCCCTGGCTCTACTGCTCCCTCTTCCAGGAGCTCAACATGGACGCGCCGCCGTCGATCTGGGGCATCGGCGCCGAGTCGGACAGCCGCGCGTTCTGGGTGCAGCTCTACCTGCACCAGGCCAAGGACATCTGGAACAACACCCAGGCCACGGCCCTGCTGCTCGACGTGGCCAAGAGCCTCCCCCGGGTGGGCGTCGCGGACCTGCCGGCCGACGACGCGCCCGTCGACCGCGGGTCCGTCCGGCTCGCCTTCCTCGACGGCCAGACGGGCCTCATGGGCCTGGCCCCGCGGGACATCCTGGAGAGCCAGCCCAACTACGAGTTCGACCCGCTCCCGCCGCCCGAGGACGAGAACATCTTCAGCACGCCGGGGACGGTGGTCGCGTGGTCGGGCGCGCGTGAGGACGGCCAGCGGGCGGGGCTGATGAACCTGATGCGGGAGGACTTTGAGCGCCTGATGGCCGCGCACGCGGAGCTCGAGGCCCGGCGCGGCGCGGGGGGGGAGGACCGGGCTGCCCCGCGGCCGAGGGAGGAGCCCGTGCACCGCGACTACGAGACCGCCGTGAGGGAGGCGGCCGAGGCCGCGGCCGCGGCTGCTGCTGCTTCGGGAGACAGCGGCACGGGGATGATGGCTGGGCTGATGCGCATGCTGGGGATGAGGAGGCGGACGGCTGAGGAGATGGAGGGCGAGGACAGGGAAGGGGAAGGGGGCGCGGAGGGGCAGGGGAGGGGACTGTTGCCCGGGGCATGGCCTGAGATGGAGGCGGGCGTGTACGACTACGACGAGGAGGACGAGGCGTACGACCTGGCGGACAGCGAGAACGAGGAGAGTTGAGGAGGCTGTGTCAGTACTAACTCTGTAGAACATCATTGCCAGGTCGGGCGGGGATATCATGAGCGCGACGATATGGTTGTGTAGGATACGAGATCCGGCGCGCATGAAGGGCATCTGCACCACCGAGCATGCCAGTAAGAGGGGGGGGGGGGGGGGG
>NQYQ01000003.1:30731-40995 GCA_003055925.1 Escovopsis sp. Ae720 | reverse complement strand
ATAGATGCGCACGAGCTCCGAGCTGCGAGGCTATAGCGGACGAGGCATGCGAGGTCGCTCAAGGGCCGGCGATGTGCAGAAGGGATGGAGGGTCGAGGCTGTCGGTCGATGATATGCGTGCAAGCGCCGGAGGTGTCGTCGAGCGAGGAGGGGGAGGAGGAGGTGCTGGAGACTTGAGGCTTTGAGCTCGAGAGTTGGCGATGCTGGGTGCATCAACTATGCAAGCCGCGATCGGCCCATGAAAAGAAGTTGCGGCGCTGGAATTCAGTGGAGGAAGATTCGAGGTTGGGAGCTTGAAGCAGCAGCGTCACGTGATGCGGCATGTGCGCCTCCTTCGATTGATGGGTGAATGCATTGTACGAATACGTCATTGTCGGCGTCTTTAGGAGGGGGGGGGGGGTTGAAGAAGAAGGGGGGGGCAGAGAGGGCGCTCCATGAGCTCATCATCAGCATCGCGGTTCTCGATCGGCATCGGCATCGCAAACAGCATCTGGTTCTGACTCTTGTGGATCATGTCAAGACTTGCTGAATTCCTGCAGATCCCCATCCTCGATCGACCAATCATATCCGCATTCCCATCATCTTGATCCAGGCTTCCTCGAGCGAGCGGCATCTCTCATTTCAATTGCAGCTGTTGCAGCTACAGAGATCACCTCCGACGTCCCAGCAGCAAGTCCTCGGATGGTGATTTCATAGCTTCTTCTCATTCAGCCAACGAGGAAGTCAATACATGCGGCCACTTTGAGCTCGACCTTATTGTCACAAGAGGCCAATTCTCGCGATCATGGCCGAGACATTACAGGCGTCTGGCCCTGCCAGCTCCCCAAAGGATCAGACACTCCTCATATTCGCCCAGTTGATGGAGGGCGGCAAGGAGGATAAGGAGACATGTCAGGATCTGAACCAGCTGACGAAGATGCTCAACGACGATGCCGAGGCGCAGCAGAAGGACGAGAAGCACGAGTCGATCTGCTCGGTCATCGACAGCGACTGCGTCGACACCATCCTGGGGTATCTGGACATGAGGCAAGACGAGGTCGTCCGCGGCCATGCCACGCTCACGACTTCGGCGTATCTCAAGGCCGCCCAGGAGGACGGTTCCAAGAAGCTCTCCGCGTTCTTTCTCGACCGCGTGCAGAGAGGGACCTACGACGACTACATTGTCGCCTTTTGCGTCGCCGCCGCCATCTTCCCCATCGTCCCGGAGCTGACCTCGGAGCTGTTCCTCCGCGAAGGCTTTCTGGCCTCCCTGGGCCCTCTTATGAGGAGGAAATGGAAGAGCCGCAAGGTCGAGACCGCGTGCCTGGAGATGCTCAACTCCGCCTGCCGCACCGATCCCTGCCGGAAGGCCATCCAGAAGTACTGCCTCGAGTGGCTCGAGGAGGTCGTGGACCAGGACCCGACCGCCGAAGTGAGAAGCATGGATCCGAGCCCCAGCCTCCAGAATGAGGGCGGCTCCATCTCCATGAGGAGGCACTCCGAGCAGGTCAAGTACCTCGCCGCCGTCATCCTGACCAAGCTAAGGGTGAGGACCGAGTCCGCGGGCATTGACTAAACTTTCAACGCAGTTGATGAAATCAATGCATTCGCTCGTGAGCGGCTGGCTGACTCGGCCCAAAAGGTAGCTTACTCGCCGACGCCGGCGACCCAAACGGATGGTCCAAAGGTCGAGAGTGCGGTCTCTAGCATCGAGGAACTCTCCGCTCTTTTCATCAAAACAGTCCTGAGTGACGATGACGATCACGGACGGCATTATGCGATCGAGGGTCTTGCTTATTCGTCGCTCCGACCGCATGTCAAGGAGGACATTGCTGGAAACGCAAGCCTGTTGAAGAAGCTTCTCAGTACCCTCAAGGACGTCTCGCCTCGGTCCCCGATGACATATGGCATTCTGACCATCTTCCAAAACCTTACCAACTACCTTCCTGTCCTGTCGGAGGAAGAAAAGAAAATGCATCAGCTCAAGGCTTACGCCGACGCGGCGGGCAAGATGCCGCCGCCAGACCCCTTGAACGACGACGCGCACGTCGACAAGCGATGCAAGGCTGTGTTTGACGCCGGAGTCACGCCCGTCCTCATCACCCACACCAAAAGCAGTTCCCTGGCATCCATATCTACCATCATCCACATCATCGACTCCTTCTCCAAAACAAGAGCCCTCCGCGGCCCTCTAGCAGGGGCCGGTGCAGTCACGGGACTCCTTGAAGTTTGGGTCGGGCTCCCGGAAACCGTAAAGGATGTCAGACGAACAGCCGCCCAGACGCTGGCCCGCGTCCTGATCAGCACCGATCCGAACCTTGTCTTTCGGGGCAATCGGGCTCCCGCCGTGGCCACGGCCATCCGAGCCCTGGTCTCCATCATCCCTCCCGACGCGGCCGCCGAGAGACGGAACCTGCTGCCCACCTTTGAAGCGCTCATGGCCCTGACGAACCTGGCATCCATGGACGATCTGGACGTGGCCACGGCAATTGTGCGCCTGGCGTGGTCGCAGATCGAGGAGCAGCAGCTGTCCTCCAACACCATGGTCTCGAGGGCGGCCGTCCAGCTCATCTGCAACCTCACCCGCGCGCCCGAGGGAATCGCGCTCTTCGCGGACGGCAACGCCCAGGCCAAGGAGCGCATCCACATCCTGCTCGCCCTCGCGGACTCCGAGGACGGGGCGACGCGCAGCGCGGCCGGCGGCGCGCTGGGCTTCCTGACCAACTTCTCGTCGGTGACGGAGCTGGTCCTCAAGCGGGAGCGCGGCGTGCAGGTCCTCCTGGGCATGTGCGTCGACGACGACGAGAGCCTGCGGGAGAGGGGCGTGGTGTCGCTGCTGAACATGGTCGGCGGGGACGGGCCAGAGGCGAAGCAGGCGCAGGAGCAGATCAAGAAGGACAATGGCGAGCAAATGCTGAGGGAGTGCGTGAACAAGAGCAAGGACAGGAAGATTGTGGAGATTGTGGTGCAGATACTGAAGGTGCTGATGGGGGTGGCACCGCAGCAGTCTCTTGCTGCTATCTGATCTGGTTGGAGAAAGCAAAAGAAATAGTCTGGAGACTTGGAGAAGAAGGGAGGGAAAGACTTTTGCAAAGCCAAGAGAGAAAAGTATTGCAACATCTACAGGTCAGGCAGTGACTGGCACTGATGCCTCATTCCGTCGGAAGAGAGCAGATGCGATGCAGTTGATGATCCGGATCGTGCTTCAGAGGAGGTTCAGTGCTTTCTGGATTTGCATGCTTTATCACTCTACCCTATTCAGAATAGCGAATCCCTCCACATGCCCTGTCTGGGGGAAGAAGTCAAACCCCCTCAAGCTCTCGATCTCGTACCTCCTCCCCTCGCCCTCACCCCTGACCAGCACCCCGACATCCCTCGCCTGGGTATGCACGTTGCAGCTCACATACACGACCCTCTTTGGCCCGAAGCGCCTCAGCTGGCCCAGGAAGCTGGCGTCGCAGCCCTTGCGGGGAGGGTCCAGGATGACCACCGTCTCGTCCGGGTTGTACTCGACGTTCTTGAAGAGCTCGCCGGCGTCGGCGGCTATGAACTTGCATCGGTCCTCGGTGAGCCCGTTGAGGGAGGCGTTGTGCCGCGCGGAGGCGATGGAGTCGGCGGCGATGTCGATGCCCGTGGAGTGCTGGAACACAGAGGCCAGCGTGATGGTGAAGAGGCCGGAGCCGGAGTACGCGTCGATGAGGTACTTGATCCCTGAGGAGGAGGAGGACGACGACGAGGATGGGGGCAGGACGTGCTCTCTGACGTGGCTCGTGAAGACGGGGAGGATGGAGTTGTTGTTCTGGAAGAAGGAGCCGGCGGGATTGGTGAAGTGGTGGGAGTCGATGTACTCATGCGTCGTGGCCTTGGAGTCGGTCTCGCAGGTCTTGATGTCGACGGCGCCGGCGGGGCCGTCGGCCCGGACGGTGTGCGGCGGGAGCTGGTCGGCCGGGGGCGCGTCGGGGGCGTCGGCGGCGGCGAAGCGCTGCGTGTTCTCGCGCAGCAGGATGGTGGCCCCGCGGGAGTAGGTGCCGAAGTCGCGGTGCATCCTCTCGCGCTCGCGGGCCATGCCGAGGCGCACGACGTCCGTGCCGATCGGGCAGTCCTCGATGTCCATGACGCGGCGCTGGCCCTTAACCATGAACCCGATGTCCGGGCAGCTCTCGAACTTGGGCTTCTCCTGTTTGCGCCTGGCCTGGCGGTGGCCCGCGGGCCCGTCGAAGTGCGGCGTCAGCTTCGTCCGGTACCCGTACTGCAGCGGGCTGCCAATGGTGTCGAGCACGGGGGGCACCAGCTCCGCGGGCAGGTTGGCGAAGTTGCGGAAGGCCTTGTCGACGATGCGCTTCTTGAGGCTGAGCTGCTCGGCGTAGTCGAGCATCTGGAACTGGCAGCCGCCGCAGCGGGAGAAGTACTTGCACCGCACGCGCGCGTCGTCCCGCAGCGGCGAGGGCTTCGCGATGGAGACGAAGTCGGCGACGGTCTGCCTCTCGCCGCGCAGGTGCCGGTACACCTTGACCCGGGCGACGTCCCCGGGCACGGTGAAGGGCACGACGTACACCTGGCGGGAGCCGGGCCGCATGGCCAGGCCGTCGCCGGTGGACGAGAGCTCTAGAACCTCGACCTCGACC
Source organism: Escovopsis sp. Ae720 (assembly GCA_003055925.1). Classification (NCBI taxonomy): domain Eukaryota; kingdom Fungi; phylum Ascomycota; class Sordariomycetes; order Hypocreales; family Hypocreaceae; genus Escovopsis; species Escovopsis sp. Ae720. Next base: position 36,391 of record NQYQ01000003.1, on the reverse strand, counting down.
TCGGTGCCGGGGGCGGGCAGGTCCTCCTCCTCCGCTATTTCGGCGCCGGACGCATCGGCGTCATCCGACGGCAGCAAGCCCCTGGACTCGAGGAGCGCCTCGATGTCGTACCGCAGGACCTCCTCGGAGGAGCCCTCTGTGATGTTCTTCTCGCGCTTCGTCTTCTTCTTTCTCCACGATTGCGCATTGCCCCCGGAGATGGTGCGCTTGGGCACGCGGAGGTTAGTCGCCTTGGTGCCATTGAGGTCCGCGGGGGCCGCGGGGGCTGCGGCGGCGGCGGCGGCGGCGGCGGCGGAGGGTGCAGGATCCGACGACGCCTGTGTCGCCATGGCTGCTGCGAAAACCGGCCCAAGCCTGTTAAATCGTACGAGTATACGGCGGGAGGTGGAGACGGGGATCGACGTCGTCTTGAGCAGTCGCAAAGCTCTCATGCGCAGAATTGGTGGAGCTCTTTCCGGGGTGGGGAGCGGGAAGTGCAATTGCCGAATTCGAGAGCTCTCAGCTGAGCTCTACCCGCGGAGATGTATGACGGCGTGTCGTCGCAAACAATGTACAGGTATTGGATGCCCTGGATGGCATCGTGAAGCCGATTTTTCCCATCGCGAAGCTTCAAGGGAACCGAATCATGCATCACGCGTTAGTCCGTTTATGGAAGACAATTGTCTATCTTATCTTATCTAAAAATCACGAGCCACAAGTGTCAGCCACACATGCTCCACTGCAATCCCTACTCAAGCCACACTTTCCGTTTTCGGGGCAGAGGTGTCGCTCCAAGCCGATCCTGTCCAATTAGCGCGGAGCATACAGATCTGGGCGTCCCTGATTGGTCATCAAATGCGCGGGGGTGCCTGGGATTTGAGCAAATTGAAGCCAATCAGAGCACAGCCCCTTCGAGTCCGTCGGGTGATCGCGAGCGGCCAAAAAAAAGAGGCGCTGAATCTTGGATCCCGCGGGCTCAACTTCGACATCGACCGGCTCGAGCACGCCAACCCGAGGCCCAACAAGTCGACTTACAAATCCAATCCTGACCGTATCCGAATATGCTTTGGACGGCCAGCCACGGCCCAAACGATCAATCCTTCTCCTATCCATAGGCTCCTCTAGCATCGATACAATTTATCCGTCGACCACTGGTCATGGGGGCATTGCCCCCCCCCCCCCCTTTTTACTCCCATCTCTTCTCCTTCAGCGAGGATTGGGTCGCTTGTGATCAAGATGTACAATACGACCGTGCCAATGCTCCATGTACACTGCCGTCCTAGTGTGGCACTTTTGCAAGTCCGAGGCTCGGCATTTCCATGTTAGCTCCCCGTTGGGTCCCCGGAAGTGGTTACAAGGAGACACACGCCTCCCATCCTCCCTTTCGTCCCTTTTTCGGCACCGACTTTCCTGATGATCATGCTGGAAGAGGCTGAAAGTTCGGGGGATTCGCACGGGTGACAAATCCTGGTGGCACTACCTCTGACGCTCGCGTGCGTGCGCTACCCAGCCGGGAGCTGGACTGTCCACGGGCACCGTATGCCTTAAAGACGTGCCCGCCAGCTACTCCGAAGCATGATGCTTTTCGTCCCCTCTCTTTTCCCCATACTTGCATTCCGTCTTGGCCCAAGAGACGTCCCTTCATCATGGGCCGCTGGCTCATCCGGTTGCTGCTCAGCGCGGTAGCAGCGCAAGCAACCGCCCTCCCGGAGATTGTCCTCCAGAAAGATCTCCACCACGGCCGCGTCGGTGGCGTGGCCTGCGAGAGCAGAGAGTGCAGTGCGATAGGTCGAGACATCCTCGCGCGCGGCGTATGTTCCCGAATGATTGATCACTACACCGAACCTGATACTTCCAAAGCTCCCACCACCCATGGTCATCACGTTGTTGGACGTCATGCTCAAGCGCTGACCGTCGGTTCTACAGGGAAATGCCGTGGACGCCCTGGTCGGTACGACGTTCTGCGTCGGTGTTATCGGCATGTACCACTCTGGCATCGGAGGCGGAGGCTTCGCCGTCGTCCGCGATCGCTCGGGAGAGTATGAGGCCATCGACTTTAGGGAGGAGGCTCCGCTCGCGGCGTTCGAGGACATGTTCAAGGACGATCCCATCGCCAGCATTCTTGGCGGGCTGGCTGTCGCGGTCCCGAGCGAGATCAGGGGTCTGGAGTACATACACTCAAAGTACGGGGTGGGTTGTCATCTTCCCCGGATTCCACTGTTCGAAGCCGTCCCGCGTTAGCGTGCTAATTCATCTTGTCTAGAATCTGCCCTGGAAGACAGTCATGCAAGGTGCCATTCATGTAGCCAAGAATGGCTTCAGAGGTGTGTCTTTCCCCTGAGATCAGCAAGACTGCTGGGAACGAGCACTCACTGACACCAATGGTCTCCAGTCTCGAACGACACCCTGTACTACATGAATGATATAATTTCAAACGGGGCAACCTTTTTCTGGGACGATCCAACTTGGGCCGAGCTCTTCTACCCGAAAGGTATTGTTTGACTCCGATCACTTGCTTCCCAGAGGCAGTCAATGTCCTGGCCATTCATCGTCGTTCATGGCATGCAACACACGTTGTACTAACTCTCATACCAGGAAAACTTGTCGTAGAAGGAGATTTGATCGTCAGAAAGAATTATGCAGAGTAGGACCTCGTCCATACACCCTCAATCGTATGGCATGCTAATTGACGTCTCTAGAACTCTCAGCAAAATCGCCGAGCAGGGGGCCGATGTCTTCTACAAAGGCGAGATAGGCACGTCAACGGCACTCGGACACACTCCAGTCAAAGATCCCTCTCGGCTAACCCTCCGTCTCCAGCCAAGACCATCGTTGACTTCGTCCAAGAGAAAGGCGGCGTCCTGACCCTCGACGACATGGAGGCCTACCGAGTCCTCACCCGCCCCGTCAAGAGCATCAACTACAGAGGCCTCAACCTCCACACCATCGGCGCCCCCGCCGGCGGCGCCGTGAGCCTCCAGATCCTCAAGATCATGGAGCACTTCGGCCCGGACGACTGGGAGTCCTCCATGAACCTGTCCGCCCACCGCTTCGCCGAGGCCATGCGATTCGCCTACGGCGCCCGCACCAAGCTCGGCGACCCCGTCTTCGTGCTCGACGACGACATCGAGGCCCGCGAGGCAAGGATGCTGGACCCCGAGCGCGTCGAGGCCATCGTGCGGCGCATCTCGGACGAGCGCTCGCACGATCCCGCGTACTACAACCCGGATCGGCTCTATGCGCCAGACAGCCACGGGACGTCGCACATCGTGGCCGCAGACCGGTCCGGCATGGTCATATCCCTGACCACGACGGTCAACTTGCTCTTCGGCGCCATGATCATGGAACCCAAGACCGGCATTATTTTGTGAGAACCCCCTTCCCCCCCCCCTCCCTCCTCTTTTTTACTTCTTGCCATCTGAACCATGAATCAAATCCTTGCCGTATTAAAAGCATTGTTCTCGTTTTCTTCCGTGTGTCTTTCATTAAGAAAAAAATGTCCATTATGGGACAACGCCGTCTAACAGCGTCCCCAGGAACAACGAGATGAACGACTTCTCCATCCCCGGCGTCCCCAACGATTTCGGCTTCGAGCCCTCCCCAGCAAACTACATCCGCCCCCGCAAGCGGCCCCTCTCCTCCATCGCCCCCATCATCGCCGCCTTCCCCAACGGCACCTTCGCCGCCGCCGTCGGCGCCGCCGGCGGCTCCCGCATCATCTCCACCTCGGCCCAGACCCTCTGGCACATGCTCGACCACGGCATGGGCGCCGCCGACGCCCTCGCCGCGCCGCGCCTGCACGACCAGCTCGCACCCGACAGGGTCGTCCTCGAGCGGGCGTTCGGGGACGCCCTGGCGCAGTCCCTCGAGGGGAAGGGGCACAACGTGGCGTGGATGAAGGGGAGGATGAGCGCGGCGCAGGGGATCGCGAGGGCGTGGGACGGGACGTTCGAGGCGGCGAGCGATCCGAGGCAGTGGAACAGCGCGGGGTACACGTTGTAAGACTCCCGTGGCGGTGTTGTGGTGTGGTGTACCTGTAACAGATTCAGATGAAGATTTCCGGATAGAACATTCGCGCGTGCGGCACTTGGGACACTGGGGCATGGAGGTTGGGAGGGTCGTTTTGCTTTCTTGCGGTATTAAACATTCGCTGTGTCTATATTCGGTGGGCCTTTTCGCTAGCCATCTATCAAGATTTATGACAAGAGGGGGGAAAGAGAAGAAGAATATATATGTAGGGCGGGGTGGAGGGAGAATAAAGCATCACGAATCACGGAAAAAAATCGAGGCTCTAGTCCCTTCCCGGGGGTGATGGGCGTGCCCCGCTCAGCGCGACGAGGCGCTTCATCTGTGCGAGCCACTTCCTGGAGAACTCTTCCTCGGTGAACCTCCTGGCCGACCGTCTGGCCCGCAGACGCATGGCGAGGGGGTCCGGGATCGAGAGCGCCTTTTCGTACGCCTCGGCAAACTCCTCGGCGGTCGTCGCGTGGAAGCCTTGGCTTGGGTCAGCACGTCTCGAGACCACCTCCAAAACGGGGGGAAAAAAAGAAAAAAAGGGAAAAAGGAAAAGGAAAAGAATAAAAGCCTTGACTTGGTTGGGTCAAGCACATGCGAGACAAAGGGGAGCCATCTTACCTGTGGGCTCGCCGTCGACGTCCGTAACGATGTCCAGCTTAGGGCCCCCGCTGTCGTGGACGACGGAGATGAGGCCCGCTGCCTGGTACTCGACGACGCCGATGCCGAAGTGCTCGTTCCACATGCCGTTTACGCCGACGGAGGCCCTGGCGAGCCAGTCGAGGACCTGTGGCCAAGAGGCGTTGAGGTGGAAGTCGACGCGGTCCTTGACGCCGAGCTCGTTCGCCATGAGGCGGAGTTTGTAGACCCTCTTGCGGTCGGCGTCGTCGCGGACGCTGCCGAGGAGGACGAGACGCGCGTCGCGGGCGACGCGGGAGTCGGACTTGACGAAGTCGGCGAAGGACTCGAGGATGAGCTGGTGGTTCTTTTCGGGGCGGAACTGGGCGATGTAGATGATGACGGGCTCGCGGCGCTTTTCGCCCAGGGGGGAGATGTCGATGGCGTGCTCGAGCTCGCCGACGGCGACGGGGGGGTAGACGACGGAGATGGGGTGGAGGCGGTCGCTTGCGCGGCGGCGGGGCCCCCAGAGGCTGCGGACGTGGGCCTGTGTCCAGGAGGAGTTTGTCATGACGACGTCGATGGAGGCGCCCATCCAGGAGTAGAGCCGGGCGAAGGCCTCCCAGTAGAGGCGCTTTGCGCGGCCCCTGAGGCCGGCGCCCTGGCCGGCGTTGACGCCGAGGGTGCCGACGGCGGAGTCCGGGTTGAGGGACTGGAGCATGTCTGTGGAGATGGTGGGGTAGTGGACGTAGGCGCCGGTGGGGACGTCGGGGAAGAGGAACTTGGAGAGGCCGAGGGCGAAGGCGTAGCCCATGGTGTCGACGAAGATGTCGGGCGTGAGGAGCTTGAAGGCGTCCCAGGCGAGGATCATGGAGCCGATCGACTGGGCGAGGAGGGTGAAGTGCCGGCCGGGGAGAACCTGGTGTCTCTGGGAGAGGTAGAGGAACTGGATGGTGGGGGGGTGGAGGTGGATGTTGAAGCGGTTCTGGAGGAGACAGAGAGAGAGAGAGAGAGAAGAGGGGGAGGGGAGACGTTAGCCAGACGTTCGC
>NQYQ01000003.1:11781-22596 GCA_003055925.1 Escovopsis sp. Ae720 | reverse complement strand
GGGGGGGGGCGCTCTCACCGAGAGGTTCTCCCACGTTTGGAGATGCTTGATGCCGTCACCGATGCTCTTGCAGATGTCGCGGGACTTCTCCATCGTGCTGTGCACCCGCTCCCTCAGCCGCGGGGTGTCCTTCTTGGTGCCCAGGACGCCGACATCGTTGGACAGCTTCCTGTTGTTGCTGAGAAGGGACTGCAGCTTGTTCTTGAGGTCGTGGAGCGCTTGCTGGAACTCTGGGTCGTCGCTGTAGCCGCCGGGCCGGCCGGCCTCAAGGCTCGGGAGTCGGTTGAACGACATGGCTGTGAGGAGAGGATCGGGGAGTCGAGAGGATAGAAAGCTTGGACTGATTGCGTCCTGGCCGTCGCCAAAGGAAGATTATCGCAACGGCAGAGCAGCTGATGGCGAGTTGGCGGCGGTGCGGAGTGGTGGTGGTGACGATGACCTAGTCTGCTTGTCCCGTGGTGTTTGGGTGTCGAAAGAGTTGGGGAATAGAATGGAGTCGAGGTTGGGGATTCGGGCACAATCCACAGTGAGTGCTACGGTATGGGTCAGAGCTGCTGACGCCTACGTAACCGCTGCAGCAGGTCGAATTCCAGCCCGTCGAGTTCGTCAAGCCGCACCGATGGATGGATCTGGATGGTGGTGGATTCGAGAGGGAGAACCCGCTTCCCCGTGAATGGCGCAGTCTTCAATGCGGCGAGACTCTCACTCGAGCTAAGCCACATTCACTCCCCAAGCCACATCGATCTCTGAGCCACACGTCCATCTTATCTCCACGTGAGACGCCCGCTGATAAGACGCCGAGCTCGACGCGGAACATTCAAGTTCCCATCGAGTCGAGCATTTGAAACCGTTGTTGGTGCAGCTCAACTTTGAAGGCGCCGAACCTTTTCGCAGAGAACCCGATTCTTCTCGGTGACTGGCCTGGTGGCCTCAACTTGTTTACCACACGTCCCTGCCAGGTCGCATTGCCACGAGAGAAGAAGCCCGCCGGTCTCGTGTTGTCCCAACGCGGAGTGCCGCAATCATGGCGGGCTCACAACCGCGAAGAGCTTCCTACAAGGACGTTTTGCAGCCGGCCTTGCACCGCCGATTCTCCTCCACGGCGACGTTCCTGTTGGCAGTCTCCTACCTCGAATCTGTGGCCCTGAGCTCCTGGAAATCCTGTGAGTGTGCATTCTTGACAATCTCCAGGCCGGGTTACTGATTGCTGACGATCGACAGTCTTCTGGGCCTGGTTCCCCATCGGCCCTGCCGGCTTGCGCACCCTCCTCGTTTTCCTCTGCGGCCTTGCCATCCTCATCCTCCGAATCGCGAGCTACCAAGTCGGCCTGAAGACGAGCGCGACCGGATGGCACACCCTCACGGCATACCTCCTCAGCCTGAGGACCTACGAGACGGCATTCTGGTATGGCGCCTCGAGCCTGCTCTACAGCCACATCTTCATGAGCACGCGGCCGCACGACGCGAGCCTCCAATGGATCACCTACTGGACCGGCGACCGCGCGCGCCTCAACGAGAGGGCGCTGTTCCTGACCTTCTACATGATCACATTCGCCCTGCTGCAGACCGTCGAGCACTACCGGCGAGACACCGACCGCCTCAGCCTCGGGTCGCCGGCGGAGAAGCCCTCGTCTAAGCAGCAGAGGAACCTCGGAGCGCAGCCCGTCACATTCCAGGCCGTGGCCATGGAGCTCCCCACCGCGCTGCTGGGCTGCGTCAAGCAGGCCGTCACCGCGCTGCCCGTCGCCATGTTCCTCTACTTCTTCTTCATGCGGTCCTTCATCTGGTCCTGGACGCTGATGTTCCTGCGCCCCTTTTACAACCTCCCGAAGACAAACGTCCTTCCGGCGTCCTGGCCGACAGACATTTCTCTGCTGCTGCGCTGCGTCTCTGCGGGCACTGGGGTCGGCCTCCTGTGGGTGACTGGCAATAAGGCGTTTTCGGTTTTCTTGGTGATGAAGCCGCTCAAGAACGGCTTCCCTTTGACAAACGAAGCCAAAGATCCTGACGGTAGCCTTTTGAATGGCATGCGGAGCAAGAAGCTGTCTATTAAGGTATAGTCAATCTGTTCGGAGCTTGCCTGAGCTTTTTTTTTGTCTCCCGCCCTCGCCTCTTTTCTTGTTGTCAAACATCGGAGCTGACATTTCCTAGTCGTTTGCGATGTGGGAACTAGCCCTCGTTGCCCAGGATTTCGAGGCCAGGAGGAAGTCCATCCTTGGGGATATCGACCGCAAGGAAGGCGCTCTTTGGACGCAATTGTATACAATCTGCATCGAAACGTTGAAGGTCATCGAAACCCAGGTCAGCTCCTACGGCAAACCGAGCGCGCCCGCAGCACCCGAGCCGGCACCGGTACCGGCACGGCATCTCTTGTCGACCTCGCTCCGTGACGAGCCGATCTTTGCGATTCGTTCCCAGTCATCGCTGCGAAAGGGTGTCGAGAAGGCCGTCGACCGGCTTGTGCGAAGCCCCGGGGCCTCGCCCGTTGCGGAGCTGCGCCCGATCGCGAGGAAGACTTGGCAAAACGCCAAGGACAGCGTCTTGAGCAAGGAGCAGCAAGAGGCAGTCTCCCCAGGTAGCCTGGTGGGGCAGGTCAGGCATTTGGTCGGCAATCTCCTCTCTGTCGCATGGATTGGCGACCTGTTCGTCCAAGACTTCCAAAGTCAATTTGCGACCGCCGTTCTCGGAACGCAGCTCAACGAACCAAGCCTGCACGCAAACGCGGTCGTGGCTCTTTGCCAATTCGCCACTCACAGCCTGTCCGAAGATCTATACGGCAGTGTCCACCGGGACGTCCCGAGCATCATCCGGACCCTGACGTCCATCATAACCAAGGTCGACGAGCTCCGAGCGACGTTTCCCTTGCACTGGACGGACGTCAAGGGGGTCAAGGAGAGCCCCGAGATCGATCAGCTCATTGACATCATGAGGGACGGGCTGGAGCAAGTGCTGGCCAAGTTCGAGCCGTACGCCACGGACCTGAGACTGTCGCGGACGGACATTCGACTCGCCAAGGAGGCCATTGCGAGGGGTAAGGAGGAGGCGCCGAGCACGAAGGGCGCCGAGGCTACTACTGGTAAGGAGGTGGCCAACGTGGGGAGGAAGCTGGCGGAGGAGAGGGCGCCTCTGCCTCAGAGACGTCCCTCTAGGAGAGGCGAGCATCTGCGGCCTGAGATGGCACAGGTGCGGTGATGCTGGAAATACTGGATCGGAGGGTTACTAGATGCATTGGGATCATGGAAGTCATCCATTACATACACAGACACGGAGTCCGGAGTACGAGTACGAAGCAGAACTTGGCAGCGGTATACACACGACATCCGCAAGAGGGATTGCGAGATGCAGGATCACGGTGTAACATTATGACGCCGGAATAGACGAAGCATTCAGCCTTGAAGCCTATCGTACTGGAGACTAATCGTGAGTGCTCACATTGTCTTGAATCAAAAGCCTCGAAGACTCTCGAGTGCACGTCGAGGTGTCTTAGTAGGAATATCAATGAGTGCGCCTCACCGAGGACAGAAGAGTAGTGCTTAGTCATGCATGCCGCGGACCCCGGCCTGGGCTTCGGAACAGCTCGGGGGGGCACCTGCCTCTGCAAGTTGGTCCCACCTTCTCCTGAATTCCCTCCAGTCCCGAGAGGTACGGAGTACTACTAATACCCGCTGTAGCGGAAGGAACGACCCCCTGTAATTCGTACCTGCAGGCAGCTCAGCTGCACCGCGGTAGCTCCTGCCCTGGATGTCCCTCTCGAATCAATCTCCTGCACCCTGAAATTGCAGTGCCACCTCAAGCTTCGCATCTGCGAGTGCCTTCTCGAGGGCTTCTTCCTCGTTCAACCGTCTCGACTCGCATCTATTTCGACTCTCGAAGCGTCCACGACTGCATTCATTCGTCTACCTACCTACTCAACAGCCTTACATCAGAACGTGCAAGGGTGGCTCGATGCATCCTCGCCCGCCTTAGCCATGCAACGGCGCGGAACCACGAGACTCAAAATACCCGCGTTGCGGCGAGGAAGACACTGACCGAGGCGGCACTGGAGACCTTCACGGTGCCATGCCGGCTCGCCGCGTACCGGACTCGTCGCCATCGTCGTCATCACCGCCACTACCGACTCGAACGATGTCACGCCGCGACAAGATATCGCTGTTTATCTACCGATCTGTCTATTTCTTCCTCTACATCATCCTTCTCGGCTTATTGCTCATCACTCCCGGCGACATCATCGACCGCTCGGTCCATCACAGGCAGTACTTCAACATCTGGATCCTCGTTGTCGCCTACATCGTCACGATCCTCGCCGTGTGCTTCGTCTACGCTCTGCGACTGTACATCAACAAGACCGCCCTGACCGCGATACCCAGGGCGTGGGTTCCCATCGAGAAGGGCGATCTCAAGCAGTCCGTCCACAGAATGATCGAGACGGGGCTCAGTCGCAGCGCGGCGATCACATACGCGGCGCGGCCGAGGGTCGAGAAGAGCGAAGAAGACGAACAGACTCGGGAACACACGCGGCACGGAGCCGGCGATCACGCGGCACCACACGGCTTCGTCGACGAGGACTACCTGTGGCGGAGGAAGAGGCAGCTCGGCACGCCGTCCGACGAAGTGGCACTCTGCCTCTCGACGTCGCGCCGACCACCCGTCTGGGGGATCATCGAGCACGATGGCTGGCCCTCGCCAAACTCGAGCGACATGCCCAACCATCCGTACAAGACCGTGCTCTTGGAAGTACCCAACCTTATCGAGGGCAAGGCCGTGACCCTCGCGCCTCCGGATCCGACGTACCAGAACGGGACGCCGGTCATGAACCCAGAGGCCGTGGGTCTCCTGCAGCGGCTGCCGCACATGAGCCTGAGGGACTATCTCGTGCACCTGGCCGAGCTCGGCGTCGTCATCATGGACGGCACGACATCCGACTTCCTCACGCAATACGAGCGCGCGCGCTTCTCCACGCGAGCAGTGTCCGGCGCCCAGTTCCGGCAGCTCATGCACCTGTTTGCCGATCTCTTACGCTCCATGCGCCCACTCGACCCCTCGGCCCTGGACCGCGAGCCGCCCACAGATGACGAGAGCGACATCGACGACGATGCCCCCGCGACGGAGTACTCGAGCCAGCGCAGCTACTCGCGACCGTCGACGTCGAGCTCACACGCCTCGTCGGTGCGCCGGCCGCTCGGGACGCGCAGCTCGTACCGCACAGCGCCCGACACGCCCGGGTTGAGGCTGCCCGTGGAGTTCGACGCGACGTCGCAGCACTCCGGGGCGAGTGGCGGGACGCAATTGAGGCGGCCGCTCACGGGGCAGTCGAGCGTGAGCCTGCAGTCGAGGCACTCGGACGGATCGCGGTCCCTAATGCGCTTGGCGACGTGCGAGGATAATACGGACCTCCCGTACGTGCTCTCGTTGCGGGACAGCTCCGGGAGCACATACTGATCTATTGATACATAATACTTTTTCTACTACTACTACTTCTTCTTCTTCTTTGATTATGGAAACATGCGTCAAAGCTTTTCTTCAGTGTATTATTTGAAATCAGGGGTTTGGTAGGGACATGGGTACCTGGAGGGAGACGAGGCTGTCTGCTCCGCACGGCGTTTGTGAACAAGGCACATGAGAATTCGGGATACGATGAAACGCTAGATTTAATGAAAATAATATGCTGAATCGACGAGAGAAGAATTGTGCCCCTGGCGAGCGCGTCGTGATCTCTTGTTTCTCCGGAGCTTTCAGAGTCGCGATCGTTATCAATGCCACTATCAGCGATGGCGGGGGCGTCTCTGCGCAGTTGATTGGACTTTTCCGTGGACTTTTCCGACATCAAAAACCTGCTCCTCGAGCTTCACCCCAAGCACGCCGCCCGTCGACCCGAGCGAATCCATCTCCTTTTTCTGCGACCCAGCCGATTCTCACCCCCTTCCCCCCCCCCCCCCTCCCCCGGCACGCAGGCAAGATGAAGGTCATCGAGGCCCAGTCCGCCGTCCTCACCAACTACGAAGTCCTCCAGCACCTCGTCCAGCAAAAGGAGCGCTACAAGCAGGCCAAGCGCCGCGGGCCGCCCAACCTCGAGACCGTCGTGCGAGAGGTGCGCCCATCTTTGCATCAAACACCCCCCCCCTTTGATTTCGAATACTCTTTCTATCTTTTTCTCTCAGGCGCTTCCACTGACTCCTGGTGTTCCCCATGACACAGCTCATCCAGTACCTGCAGACGCACCCCAGCCCGCTGAGCCAGGCCCCGCCGGCCTACACGCCCGAGAGCATCGCGCAGCTGCTCGCGCGGCTCGCGCCGTACGAGCTGTCCAAGGGCGAGGTCGTCATGATTGTCAACCTGCGCCCTGCGTCGGTGGCGGCGCTGAACACGGTCATCGAGGACATGGGGGAGCGGTTCGGCGACGAGGAGCAGGAGCAGATGGTTGCGATCGTGGCGGAGGTGCTGGGCGAGTTCCCGGCGGGCGGGGAGGGCGCCGAGGACGGAGCCTGAGGGCCCTGCAGTCCACGGTCTGCGGTCCTCGATCCGATGAAAATACCATTACAAGCTGCTTTCGGTCTCCGTTTTGAGACTTGTCACAGGCTATTCGATTTTTTTTTTTTCACGACAGCGCGCGCGCGCGCGCACTTGAAGCGGAGAGAAGAAAAAAGAGAAGAGAGAGGAAGAGAAATAAAAATAAGAGGTGGAAGTGAGAAAGAGAGAGAAAGAGAGAGAGAGAGAGAGAGACGGAGACAAAGGGTCTACGGACTACGGACTGCCCCCCCTCGATTGCGGTCCTCGGCGCGATTCTACACATCCAAGCACTTGAGCCGTCGTCACAGGATCGTGCAGCCGCCCTCGCTCTGTCCGCCCCTGGCCGTCGTCGTGCCCACGGCCGTCTTGCAAATGTCCTCGAACGCGAGCCGGACCAGCTCCCCCGTCACGGCGGAGCACTCGACGTACCGGTCCGCCCTGACCTCCTGCGCCGCGCGGTATGCGTCGTGCGGGTAGATGATGCCGTTGGGGTCCTGCTCGGAGCGGAGGTCGCGCTTGAGCCCGAGGACGATGATGGGCAGGCCGTCGATGCGCTTGAAGGACTTCTTCACCTCGTTGATCCACTGCGTCGACATCTTAGCGGGGGTTGGGGGTTGGGGGTTGGGGAGGGACATGGGACCAGAGAGAACAGAGAGAGTGTGAGGACGAGGCAGCGGGCTGGGGACCGACATACATATCTCTTCATGTTGATGAGGCTGAGCCGCTGGCTGATGTCGTACGCGATGATGACGACGTCCGGGTCCAGCGTGCGCCAGTTGTCCGGGCACGATGTATCGTAGAACTCGAAGCGGTAGGACCGGGGGGGCACGTTGATGGAGAAGATGTATGGCTGGTCGATGTCTCTGAGCAGCGGGATTGGGTTGATTTTGTCCCCCGCGCTGACTCTTCTACAGGCCGTGATGGTGACTTGATTCAGTTTGCTATTCGAGATGCCAGGAAGAGGGGGAGGGACTACGAACGAGAGGAAGGTTGTTTTGCCGCATTTCTCATCCCCTACGAGCAGGATCTTGACGGTCTCGCGGCTTCCATCGTCCATTTCAATGCCCGGATGTTCTGTCTGTGGATGGAAGACATCTGTGATGAGTCGTATGAAGATCAATAATGCCACACTCTGGACCGGACGATGAGGTCAAAGGCAGCAACGAGTCCAATGATACGGAGCGGTTTCGGGCGTGTCTTTTGAGGTTTGGCGACGGGTTTCCAGAATGTGGCGCAGCCGTCGACACAACACTCGCCACAACTACCGCGCCACATCTTGATCCGAGCCAACGACTTCCAAGTTCGATTTTCTTCATGTTTCGCTGCAGCATCTCGATGAGAAGAAGCCAGACTTGTATTCGCGAAGCTTGTAAAGACGCGAGCGGCGCATCCGGGAGGTGTACGAGTACATACATTGATGTGGAGCAGAGGAGCCCTGCCACCCCCCTTGACGGTCCTACATCGCATTGATCACCTCCTCCTCCGGAACACACACTCGGGCTTTTCATGCGGCCGCGCTGCCTCCGCATCGGCTCCCACCGCAGCATCTCATCGCCCGTGGCCACCGGCCTCATCCCCGCCGGCGGCGCATCCCCGCGGCGTGCGTCGTCCTCGCCGGCCACGAACGCGAAGAAGAACTTGGACGTCATCCGGCGCGCGCGCGGGGGACGAGGAGCCATGACGGACCAGGCGGCCAACAACTACAACAGCTGGACGAAGCTCGGCCTCATCCAGCGGGTCAAGGAGCTTGAGAAGCAGTTCAAGGCGGCGGCGGCGGCGGCAACGGCGCCACAGGCTCAGACTGCGCCTGTGATTGCGGAGGAGGAGGAGACATGCGAGCGCACGGAGGCTGCGGACAGTGAGCGGAGGTCAGGAGGGGAGGCTGCTACCGTTGCTGCTGCCCCTGGTGGTGATGGTGACGGTGACGGTGCTGCTGCTGCTGCTGCCCCTGGTGCCGCCAAGAAGCCAAAGGCGAAGCGCAAGATGGACCCCTCGCGCTACTCGACGAGATACATCGCGCTCAAGTTCGCCTACCTCGGGAAGAACTACGGCGGGTTCGAGTTCCAGGCCGTAGGCAACCAGCCGTCGATCGAGGAGGAGCTGTGGAACGCGCTGACCAAGACGTGCCTCATCTTCCCCGAGGACGAGCGCGTCGTCGACTTCGACTGCTGCGAGTACTCCAAGTGCGGGAGGACGGACCGCGGCGTCAGCGCCTTCGGGCAGGTCGTCGGCCTGCGGGTGCGGAGCAACCGGCCGCTGCCGAAGAAGCGCGTGAAGCTCGACGAGGGCGCGGCGACGGGAGAGTCCAAGGCGGCGGGCGAGGGAGAAGGAAAGCAGCGAGAGGAGGGGCAAGAGGGACAAAGAGAAGAGGAGGAGGAGGAGGAGGATGGGGAGGGGGATGCCGCGTCGTTCGACCCGATCAACGACGAGATCCCGTACCCGCACGTGCTCAACCGCATCCTGCCCAAGGACATCCGCATCCTGGCCTGGTGCCCCGCCCCGCCGCCGGGCTTCTCGGCGCGCTTCTCGTGCCGCGAGCGCCAGTACCGGTACTTCTTCACGCAGCCGGCGTTCGGCCCGGCGCCGGCGCACCTCGAGGCGGCGCCGCCGCCGCGAGCAGGGATGGCGAAGCCCGGGTGGCTGGACATCGCGGCGATGCGCGACGCGGCGAAGCGCTACGAGGGCGAGCACGACTTCCGCAACCTGTGCAAGATCGACCCGGCGAAGCAGATCACCAACTTCCGGCGGCGCATCTTCGAGTCGGACATTGTGGAGGTCGCGGACGCGGCGTCGGCGCTGCCGTACCTGCGGGCGGCGGGGTACGCGCCCGAAGCGCTATCTCCTGTGGGAGAGGGCGCGGGCGAGAGCGCGGGCGCGTTCCCCAAGGTGTACTACTTCCACGTCCGGGGGTCCGCGTTCCTGTGGCACCAGATCCGGCACATGGTCGCCGTGCTGTTCCTCGTCGGGCAGGGCCTCGAGGCGCCCGCGCTCGTCTCGCAGCTGCTGGACGTGGAGCGCACGCCGCGCCGGCCCAACTACGTCATGGCGGACGAGGTGCCGCTCGTGCTGTGGGACTGCGTGTTCCCCGCGGACCTGGACGAGGCGACGGACCCGGCGGGGGCACGGGTCGACGCGCTGCCGTGGGTGTACGTGGGGGACGACGTGGCGGCGCGGCGGCACGGGCAGTTTGGCGTCATGGACGATGCGTGGCAGACGTGGCGGGAGAGGAAGATGGACGAGGTGCTGGCGGGCCAGCTGCTGCAGCACATTGCGCAGCAGGACCTTCGGAGCAAGAACAGCAGCAGCAACAGCAGCAGCAGCAGCAGCAACGGGAATGGTGCTGGCGCCGGGGCCAAGGCGAGCAACAGCGTCAAGGTGTTTGAGGGGGGCAACAGCGGGAGGATGGGCGGCAAGTACGTCGGGGTGATGAAGATGAAGATGCTGGAGTCTGCGGAGGAGCAGAACGACAAGTATGCGAAGCGCAAGGGGTACGCCTCTGCGGAGGACATGCGGAGGCAGAAGGGGATGACATAGACGGGACGGTGAGACAATAGATGAACACTTGGCAAGGTCACACGGGTTCTTGAAATGGGCCAGTGAAAGTGCAATCATCAGGGGAAACCCGGCTGGTTTAAATTTTTGAAAAAAAAAAAAAAAAAAAAAAAAAAGAGAGAGAGAGAGAGCAGAAGAGAGAAAAGCGGCCTCGTTCAACGGCCATCTTGGATGTGCACCTTGTTCTCCTCGTACAGACACTCCCTCACGCCCCTCCATACCGCCTCGACGATCCTCCTCCGCGGCAGCAGGCCCGGGAACACAACGACGACGTCGTCCTCGCCCTCGACGACCACGACGAGGTAGTACCGGACCTCGAACCCGCGAAACGCCTCGTTGACGAAGATGTCCTGGATCTTCTCCGTCGGGATGAAGCGCGTCGCGGCGCGCGCCAGGTACGTCGCGGGCGCCTCGCTCGTCTGCACCCCCAGCCCCCTCAGGACCAGCAGGCTCTCCTCGGCGTGGACGCGCAGGCTCAGCGCGTAGAGCGCCAGCGCGGCGGCGGCGAGAAGCAGCGGCGGGGCCGGCGCGGCGGCGGCGCGGGCGAGCAGGACGCCCGGGCGGGTGGCCTGGAAGGCCTCGAGGGCGCAGAGCAGCGTGGCGGGGAGGGAGGCCGGCGGGCACGTCGGGGCGGAGGCGGAGGCGGAGGAGGAGGAGGAGGATGCGGGGAAGAAGTGCGCGCGGTGCCGGACCCAGAGCGCGTAGAGGACGAGGAGGGTCGCGAGGGTGAGGAGGGCGCGGAGGAGGTGGAGGAGG
>NQYQ01000003.1:0-11222 GCA_003055925.1 Escovopsis sp. Ae720 | reverse complement strand
TATATAAGGTCCAATATTGCAGCATTTTCCCGACTGTAATGGTCCAACGGTGAAGGCTCTCGTTTATCGCGCCTCTCCCAAACTCCCATCCCCGTCAGATCCCCCTCGCCGGCGCCCGGCCCGAACGCCGCGGTGGCTGCCCGCTCGCACAGGCAACTTGCGACGCCGGGTCACGCCCTAAGCAATGGAGATGACACTTGAGGGAGGCTTCACTCTGCAGAGACATCTCCCCCGTCGCGTGGCGGGCCGGATTACGATCGCGGGGGGCTTGGGTTGGGGAGGCGAGATGGAGATGCCAACACCTTTTTTTTTTTGCGCGCTTCTGCAATCTTCCCATGTGATCCGATGGTCTTCAAAAAATCAAATTGAATGTCGCTTGCTGTGTTTCAATTGAGTCAATTGATTTTTGAATCCTCAAAAAATCGCGTGGCGGCGGTATCACCCCATTCGAACCCTACCCTTCGTTCTGTTCCCCCCCGCATCGGCACAAAATGAGGCCATCACGAATTCGCTGAAGCCAGCCACTCCAGGGCCTGCACAGACACAACAATTCCAGAACATATGGAATAAATATGGAAGCTCACATCATTCCAAATTTATCTCGTGATGGAAGAGAAGTTTTTCAATTCTATCACAACTATAGCTCACAACCATCGCTGCCATTTACTTCTCCAGCATAGCTCTTCCATCACTTGGCCGCGAGGCCGCTCTTTGGGTTGCTCAATATCAAATCTTCCCATCTGGGCGCTTCCCTCTTCGTTTCCCTGGCATATCCCGAGATTTGCCCCACTTCAGAGCGCTGCTCGATCATCGCATCGAGCAATCCGCGTCCCATTTTTCGCCATGCCGGGCCGGTCGATGACATGCATCAGTAACAAAGGATATGAAAGCTCCGAGTCCACCCAACCGAATGCCATGCCCAAAAGCCATGGCCAATGCCTTTCCATTCCAGCTTGTCCAAGACTGATTACTTCCCCTTGAAAGAAAATTGGCTCGTTCCCTCATGAGAGGAAGAGTCTAGTAGAATGGCGTGAAATAGGAAAAAAAAATAGCTAATAAGACAGGCAAAAGGATGCCCTATCTCGGCGTCCATGTTTGAAAAACTTCGGGGCTTGCCACCCATCTCGGAAAGCTCAAATCATCTCGCTCTCAGACAAGCCCGTGGAGTTGTTCCGTTGGTGGTATTCAAAATGAGGGCGAATCATGCCCGGGTCGTACATGGCCACCGGTGGAGGCCCGCCCGAGGTCGGCGATCGCAGCTGGTTCAAGGCGGCAAAATCAGCTGGGATCTCAATCTGCTGCGTCTTGATGCTGTTTTGGCGGCTGCGATTAGAAGCGGCCACGCGGTCCGCCAGTCTGATATTGCGGCCAGGGAGACCAACCTCCGCATTGCTGCGATGACGCTCGTGTCCCCTAAAGGGGGCCATGGGTGGCGGTAGCACGGGAACCATCCCATCGTTTGGGGCGGCCACCGCCAACGGCTTCGGCTGCAGCTCCATATCATCATCAAGCTCATCCTCACCCTCCTCGTCGTCGTCGTCGTCATCATCGTCATCATCCATGACGATCTCGATCATTCCCGATTGAAGTGCGCCTCCACTCTGGCCATGACGAGGCATGTTCGGTAGGGGAGCAGGGGGTGGAGGAGGGGGGATTGCCAGATGTTGAAGCTCCCTGAGGACGGGTTGCGCTGGGGGAGGAGGCGGGGGAGGGATTACTTGCTCTTCTTCGTCCTTTTGGTTCTCCTTGATGTTGCCCAGGCCCTTCATCTCTCCCATGCTGCTCTTTCGACGGGGGCGGCGTGTCTTGGATCCGTCCTCGGGGATCGGCGCAGACATGCTGCGGGGAATTGCCCCCCGGGTGGGGGGCTGGTAGACGGTAGAAGGCAGTAGCGTCAGGAGAGGACCCTCATCTTCCTTCGGAGGAGGAGGGGCTTCTGCTGCCTGCTCGGTGAAAGCGGGCGGGATCTCAGGAACTTTGTCAGTCTCCTCCGCCGGTCGCAGCGGAAGTTTCATGGCTTTTGGCGTGGCCGGCAGGCCGACGTAGTGCTGCCGACTTCTCGCGAACTTTGATTTCGGAAGCTCAACCGTGGACCGAGTCGAATCTCCTTCAAAGACGCTCCCCTCGTCGGCCTCAATGGGAGCGGAAAGCTTGCGGGACGAGAGTTCGCCTGGCTGAGGTACCGGCACAATGTTCTGTCGCTTCACGAGCGATCGGCGGCGTTCCTCGAGGTCACGAGCTGCTTGTTCCTTCTTCCTCTGCCTCTCATCCTTGATCTGCCGCAAGTCGCCCGCATGCTCAGATGAGGCGACACGCAGGTGGCCTTTCGCGGCGGAAGCGTTGCCTGACTCGGGTAAGGCATGTCGACTCGATGCCGCCGAGTTCAGCCCTCGATTTGCGCTCTTGCAGTGCCTTGACCGGAACTCTTCGCGGGCCTGCATGGCCTTTTGGTAATCTTCCTCGTCTTCCGAGCCCTGGTAGTGCATCGCGCTCGTGGAGACCGACCCGATTGGTGACGGCGAGCGGCTCACGGAGTCAGCTCGGCCCTTGCCCCTTCCACGACTCGAGGCGCGGCTGTTTCCCCGAGCCTTGAATCGGTTTGCCTTGCGGACCGCGAGGGGAGAAGCAGAAGCTTCAGGGTACTCATGTTTTCCCAGAACTGCCAGGTCCCGCGGCGACATCGAGACTGGAGACGTGGGTGATCTCTTTGGGTTGTTGCGGCCCCGCTCTTCGGAAGGATCCCGAGACATTCCTCTTCGCCTGCTTGCGGCCCTACTGCGGTTTCTCTCCGCAACATACTGAGCGGCATCCAGGCTGCGAATGTTATCTTCGCGTCCTCGCTGCCGGGTGTCAGGTCTGTAGCTCCTGCCAGCACTGGAAGCCGACGTCACGGAGCTTGCCACGGAGGCAGGGCCTCGATGCCGCGAAGGCCATTGGTATTTGGAGTTCAGTTGTTCGAGGGAAGGGTCCTGGAGGGGGTCCAGCTGCAGGTGTAAGCCGCGGGTATTCCGATCCCGGGTGGTCGCCTTTTGATGCGTCTGGACCTGTTGCATCTTTGACATGACAGCTTGATCGGGAGAGGGTGGCCGATCGCTATTGCCAAAGAGATTGATGCGCTGGAAACCCTCTCTCATCATCATGGGACTCGCGGTGGTGGCTCGCTGCAAACCGTTGCCGAGAGCCTCGTGGTCTGATGCGAGGGATGCTGTCCTTGAGTGCAAGGGTCGGTCAACGGGCCGCCTAAGCGCTTCGAGATTATCGCGATTCAGGTCAAATGGGGTTTCTCCAATGGACGGGAGACGGTCACGGCCAAAGCTCGGACCGGTTGGACGGGCTGTGGTCGGCGTATTAAACCTGCTGTTATTCGAGGGGTTGATGAATGCAGTCCTGGCTTCATCGTTCCCAGCATCGGCCATCAAACTAGACTCGGCAAAATGGCCCATTCCGGCAGCAGTGGGAGTCGGGCCATCATCCACCTGCGACCAGAGCTTGGCCTTCTGATTCTGATCTCCAAAAGAGGTGATTACCTTCAGGGTCGAACCAATGCTGCGCTGGGGACCAACCCGAGGTCCCGGAGGCGATAGTGGTGGGCTCAGGATTTCCGTCATGCTTGGGGTCATATTTTGGAAGGTAAGCTGCGTGGCCGATGGGGAAGTCCACGGCTCCGAAGACTCTTGTCCAGTACAGGCAAAGCATCGGATGGCCAATTGTTGTTGACCATGCTGCACGGCCCATTCTCCCCATTTGCGAATGATGGCGGCCTGCCGCTCCCAGACCCCCGGGAAGATCACACAGGCCAGTATGAGAGCCTCCATGTACCGCTTGTGAGAGACGTAGATCTCGATGGCGTCGTTGTGGTCCCCCAGGCCAAGCATGATGGTCACTGCAACATGAATTTCTCCATTCTCGAGAAGTCGTTGAATATAGGTGCGGCCGAGTTTTTGTTGGGAGGCCTGTCCCCCAATGCCACTCAATGCCAGCAGCATCCAGTCCGAGGAGGTCATGTTTTGGGAGCCGGCAGCCATGATATCGGATTCCATATCTCCCAGCCACTTAGCCAGCAGAATGCGATTCGTCGATCCCGAAGGATGTCTGCTCATCTCATCGCGAATGAGATCCTCCATTTCTCCATGCCATCCAAATATTGTGCTGAGCATTTGTCTCCGCAAATCGTCATTCGTGAGGCGCGAGCTATTGGTAGCCATAAGAGGCCTGTAAGGTACGTCGCTCAAACGGGAGCGGGTGAATTGGAAGAGATCTTGGACGATCTTGCCTTCGTTGGGGTCGTGGGGAATCTCGTTCCGTAGTCTCGATGGTCGATGCCGCGATCTGGAAGAAGCTACCGAGGGAACGCTTGTGGAAGCGAGCGAATACCCCATGGAATAGCCGTCCAGATTCTGCCCTCCCACTGTCGATGATTTGAGCGAAGAGCCGGCCGAAATATGCGTGTGTTCCGTCATTGCCCGGGAACGCATCGACCGCATGGACCTTGCGGCCCCTCCGGGTATATGGGAGCCCGCGGATGATCTCGAAGCTGATGATATGCCGCTTCGACTGGAGATCACGCTGCCCGATTCATACATGTCGTAATTTCTCTCGCGGCCGGACCTCGCGGCATACTGAGAATAGGGGCCATGATTGTCATCGTCACTCTCGGATATCATGCCAAGCGGCGCATTGCTGCTCTCGGAGCCGGACGTGTGGATCGTGGTCGAGGAATGAACCGATCTGTTTCCTATCTCATCTGAAGTCGGGGGGGAAGGCGGCAAAATGCCGGCGGGGTGCTGGACGTTGGCCACCATTATGGCAGGGGAGTTGAGATCGAATTGTTGCACGGTATTGTTTGGGCCGAGGGTGAAGAGGCTGGCCCCTGGTCCATAGACGGCTATGCCCCTGACGTGCGGGAGAGTCGGAATGGAGTCGTGAGTTACGTGCTTTGTCCTCACATCCCAAGAAAGTGTGTCCCTGCCTAGGCCGTCAGCATATCAAGCTCCCGTTGATCTTTTTTGCAAGCGCCATGGGCACCAAAGGGATCGAGCTCACGATTCAGAGAACTGAATGATCCGACCGTTCTTGGACCATCCCATCCAGTTGGGACCGGTCAGGAAATTCTCGTTTCGCCGGAGAATTCTAACCACCTTGGCAGGGTCATCCGCATTGTACGCCTTTGCCACGCTCCAAACTCTCAAATCTCCGTCATGAGTCTGTACCGCTAGCATGTCCGCCTTTGATCTCTCTGATGATGCATGCCATGCCAGCGTCACAATAGGGGATGGCCCCTTTGATGTCGTAAGATTGTGAAGGATGGTAAAGCGGGGCTGCAGAGTGGCCACCAAGAGTGTGCCATTTGCATACCTGCAAAGCTGTCAGCATCTCGTTGCTCAGGCGTCAGGGCGAAGAGTAGGAACCAACCCAATTGCAAAAGTCCTGCAATCGGAGGATGGGGCCAATGCTGTGATTGCGATTTGATCGAGTGTCCTTGATGAGATATGCTCCGAGGTGGCAGGCTCGAAGAGAATGATGTTCCCCTGAGTGTTTCCTGCGCGAAGCGGTTAGCGCGACCCGATTGCGCACAGAAGATGAGAAGAGCGTTGCTCCCAAAATCTGCAAGGCTCACCGAAAACAACATTTCCATTGCGCATCCAGGCTGCGGTAGTGAGGTGCTCGTAAGACGCAAATCGAGAGAGCTCCTCGCCGGTCATGACATCCCAAACAATCGCGGTTTGTCCAGCGTCATAGCTCACGGCCAAACGCCCGGCACCGTGATCGCTGACATTATCGACGGCAAGCAACTGAACCTCATCAGAATGCCGCAGAAATGTCCGTTCTATGTTGAGTTGATCGTGTCGACAGCAGACGATGGAGTGCCCATGAGCATAAAGGAACAGCAAGGACGTGGAGGCAGTCGGAACAAAATACTTGAGGTCCTTGGGAGCGGGCGCCGCAATATAGTTCGGTGCGGGAGTCCCCCGAGCCGTGGATGTCCTCCCTGACCGATTGGAGTTTGAATAGTTTCTCGACGCGACAGACATGGTTCTGACGTTGCCTCGAGGCGGGCGACTATCCGTGGCCTAGCTCTCGATAATTTCTCCAAGTCGAATCTGTCATCCGCAGCTGAGCCAAATCTGGCAAGGAGCCTCAGCAATCCCCTTCTTTGGACGCCAAGAAACGACCACCGTCGAAGGATCGTCGCACCCAACGCTCCGCTCCACGCCTCAGAACCGTAGACTGGGGAGGCTGCGCCCAATATCCGCCCGTTCTCCGGCTGGAAAATCAAAAGCTTTGCAAATCTCAATCGTCACCCATCACATGAGCCACGGTATTAGTCCCCTCAAGGGAGCTGGGGTCCAAAATTGCCGAGACTTTCTGCAGCACGGAAGGCTTTCCACACTCGTCGACGGGCGCTATCTGCGAAGGGGTTCCGTGACGCCGGTCGCCTCTCCGAGCAAATCGTATACGTTCCCTAGCGAGGGTCGGGTTTCGGCTCGGCTCGTCGATTTGGGTCAAGTGGCACGGAGAATTTTCCGGTACTTGAAGAGATCGATACCTATCGGTGGCGGCAATTCAGGGAGACTTTTGTTCAGAGAAGCTGGCAAAGGCGTCCCGGTCGCGATGAGCTTGGACTCGATGGCGCCGATATATCGCGAAGAATCAACTCGAAGGGTGACACTAGCACTTGTTTTTTAGCATGTCCAGTCTCTGCAGCGATCTGGTCAGCGTTGAAGAGTCCATAGAGAACAGAAAAAAAGAAAGCAACAAAAAGACGTTTGGGGTCCTTGGAGGCGTTGCGGCCAGAAGAATGATGGTCGAGAGGCACGGTGGAGCATGAAACGAAAAGTCCGAGTACTGCCAGTACAGCGACTGCCCAACGGCCGATTTTGTCCAGCTTCCCTCGGATGAAGATCTTTTTCTCACCTTGGTTGTGCGGTTTCGGCTCGATCAAGTCTGAGAGCGGAGGGATATCGGTTGAGGACCAGCAAGAGAGGGATCGGATCGAACGCACGAGCTCGGGCTGCAGGAGAAGGGAGAGTTGGGAGGAGAAGAGATAGGAGCATCGACAAGAGCAGCAGCGGCAGCAGCAGCAGCAGCGACGGCGGCGGCATAGATGAGAAGAAGACGAACAGCGACGCACCACTGCAGCACGCTCGAGTACGTACACGGCAAGGTAGCAGTCGCAAGTACCAGGTCGTACAGGGAGCAGCACTCGGGTGGACGGTCAGTCAATCCCAATCGGCCGGGGTCGCGAGTGTGATGGGACCCAAAATCTTGATGAGGGAGCCAAAAGAGGATGGCGCCTATGCGGGCCGTGAACTATGCACGTCGACAGATGGGTGGATGGGTGGATGGGGGCTGCTCGCCCATACAATTCAAGGGCTCTGCATTTCAGTTGGTTTGTTTCCTGAGGGAGGCGAATTCGAGGCAGCGAGATATATCGAGAGACTCGTCCGCGATCAGAGACGGCGAGAGGTCATCCCAGCTTGGGAAGGAGTTTTTGTTGGTTCCGCAGACGTATCAGCTAGTACTGTGCTCCGTGTGCTCCGTATGGAGTATCGATCGTCTTGGTAGACGGTTGCCTCTGTGCGGAGTAGTCCGTAGTCCTTGGTGATGAGCCTGGGGGGTTGAAGCTGTCACATCAAATGGACATACGAGTACTAAGGTAGCTTGGAAGTGAGGGAAGGCCGAGAATGCCCAGCTCGGGAGGGACCAGACAAGTCCAGACGGAATGGCCTGTTGGAGGCACCTCTTCATGTTGTACTGTGCGGGCTTCTCACACAAGAACTGGATCCGTACGGAGTACAATGATGTACTTGAATTTGAAAATTCAATGTTGATCCATTGACTCCACTCCATGTTGCAAGAGGCATCAGTGGTCGTGATTGCCTGGAAGAGGCGCGACAGGTCTTGGTGGTTCTTTCCATCGACACTGGTCTCTGCCATTCACAGGGAAGGTTCTCTCTCTCCGACAGCGTGCGGATCGCACCTGCTGCGAGTCTGTGATGGGCGCACCCAATTGGCAGGAGGGAGGCAGTGGCGGAGGGGCCAGCCCTTGCCGTCCCAAGGTACAGAGTACTTTCACATGAAGGTGTCATTATAAATTCACGTACTGTGCTCTTGAGAGTCGGAGGCTCGGGCTTTTGATCAATAAGGTATGTACATGAGATGATCGGAAACCCATATGATCAAAGACTCCCAATTTCTATAGTATTCCGTACTCGCTCGGGACTCGCCTCAGCGAATCAATAGTACTGAGTGGGAAGAATATGGGAGAGAGAGGGAAGTCAGTGCCGCGGAAGCCGCACTTCATGAATTTGATGCTCACGAGACACACTACTACTACTATATGGCATCAACACAATTTTCTTTATCTTTATTATTATTATGATTTCTTAGAGGGGGTTCGGATTCGAGTCAGGGTGTCTCCATTGTCCGGATGGAGAACCGAGTAAGCCTCGATGAAGCACTGGGTTCTCTTTGAAACGCATCCGTCAACTACGGGCACGAATCAAATCCATCTATAATTCTTTCTAAGGAAGAGATTGACCTCTAGTGAATGATCAGGATGGCAGACCCACGGAGCTCGACCTTCATTTTGAAGCAAGGAGAAGCAGTACTCGATGAACGCGTGCAACCTTGCGGCTCCGTACAGGTATCAATGTACATGTATCAATGAGTCCAGCTGCGGAGATCCCATACATGTACTGAAAAGCCCATTTGCACGGAATACGGTCACAAATTGGTGCCTGCTCCCCTGCTGAGCTCCCTGCGTAGCCCCAGTGGTAATACGAGTGACTGATCTGTAGTAGCTTCGTTGGCTGAAATGCTCGTTACACGGTCATCTCCTTCTGTCCTCGATCGCTGATTGCTGTTGCGCATGGCAGAGACACGCAGAGCAGTGGGGGACACTGATTTTTACGACTGGATGTGCGTACAAATGCTGCACCTTAGTGGGCTTTGGAGTCCATGCGAAGAAGTCGAATCCCTTTCTCGAGGTTGTAGTGGTACTCGTACTACATCAAATCTTTGGGCCCGTGATCGTAGTCGGAGGTCCGGCAGCTTGGATTCAGCGTGATATTCGCTCTCGATGAGAACCTACATGTATGTACGGAATTGGTTTCACAACAGACGGCCCCTTGGCTGTTGCGACACGATGAGAGCAAGAGGTGTTCCCTATCAATAGTAGTACCTGTACGCGCAGTAATCGATCGACCCATTGATTATGGATTGATCAAATCTTGCGGAGCTGCGGTGGTTTGATCAATCAATACTAGATGGATGGTGGGGGCAGGAACGAGCTGCGCCGTACAGGTACTCCGTTCTCCGTATGTACTACTCCGTACCCAACAAAGGTTTGAACTGGTCGTTTCCCAGAGAAGGAGCGGCTGCGATGGGGGAAGGTGTGACGGTACCTTACAGGAAGGGCTGCACCACAGACTCGAATAGACGAGGAAGGTTCGTCCGTGGATCGTGTCGCAGGGCGCCACGTGAACAAACGAGCAACGCCGCCATCGCACCAAATGCGGTAGTGTTCGCAAGTATCTTTGGAGTACCTCTCAAGCTCGTGCTCCCCACTGGTGCAGGTACCGAAGGCACAGGAGATTGGCGATCAACACTTTGACGATGCCCCGTGATGAGAGGAATTTCCAAGAGGAGGTACGGAGTACTAGTAGTATTACTGGTAGCAGTGCGGAGTACCGAGTACGGGAATCAGCAATACTCGCGCACTGTGCTGCCTGCTTTTCTCAGAAGCGGCCCTCTCCATGTTCCCCCATCCTCAGCATCTTCGTCTCGTCATGACCCTCCTCTTCTTCGTTTTCTCCTCCACCCTCTTGCTGCCTCACCGACGAGTCATCTTCACAAACGGCGACAGACTAGCGGCTTCAGGGTCTCGTCCTCGTTGCTCAAAGCGTCCTGACGGAGTACAGTACAGGTATACACCATTTTCTGAGATATTTACTCCAAATTTTTCTGTTTCTGACTTTTCCTCAGATTGTCGCAGCCATACGAGTACGAGTATCACAGGACCGGTCCGAGTCCATCTGATCAATGCCTCTCAGGCAATCATTGTTCCTCTTGACGCTCCCCTCGTCATTATCCTCCTCCTCCCCCTCCTCCTCCTCCTCCTCATCCTCCTCTCCAGAGGCCTGGAGATCTCCGGGGCTTGCAGTCGAAAGTGGGGCCTCGTCAACGAGACGCTCAATGGAAGGAGCTCTGGTAGCGCCGGCGTGCGCTGACGCTTCTGATTGGCCGCAACGGATGCGACTGCGCGCTAGCAGCGAACCAATCGGCGGCCCGAGCACGCCTCCGCGCCAGGCCGCCCCACCAACCACAAACCCCGGACGCTAAGCCTCTTTGGGCGCGAATCCAGCACGCCGCCGCACCGGATCCAGGAGTCCCAGGGACCCAGACCTCCATCACAAGAGAGAAAACCCGATCTCGTCCACGCTTTTTGGCGTGTTTCGAGTTTCTTCAGGTCCCTGCTCCAGGACTTCATTGGCGACCGTTTGCAGAAGAAGAACCGCGGCGAGGAGACGAGAGATCCAATGAGAGTCGTCGCTGAGCCAGTCACGATCTGGGGACTTGATGACATCCGTCGTCGTCGGAGCATTCTCGAGTCGTCTACTTGGACAATATCCCGGATCAATGACAACCAATGAAACAGCCAGGCTGACTTAAACACTGGCATACTGGTATCCCACATCGTCAATGGCACCGTCGTCTTGAGCCTCACCGAAATTGGTCATAGCGGCAACCACCCTTCAATTCTGGGGCCCCAGACTGCCTTGAATCGATTTACCTGTACAGGTACGGAGATTCTTTCGGTGAGACCGGAGGATACGACTTGTGAGCCCAAGGCCCGGGGCTGATACGAATATCGCAAGAAATGCCTCCAAGTCGACGATTCCTCTCAAATCATCCAATGAAGCGTTCCCCCTTGCGCACATGGAAACACCACGACCCATGGAAGGGTGTACAAAGCGTTCGCACGAGGACACAATGCGCAAGCTTCTTGAGCCACCTTGAGAACGCAGGTGCCCGCTTACCGGTATCATCTCGAGACTTGGCCGTGCTCGCATTGCGAGTGCCATCTGACTGGTGGACTTACCACCCGATCCGGATCCACTGACTCTTTAGCAAATCAGAGTCGGAGCATCACTTCGACCTCATGCTTGAAAGCTGGAGCAAGACACGACCGAGTCCCTTGCCCCCCTTCCCCCCCCCCC
>NQYQ01000002.1:2072076-2082763 GCA_003055925.1 Escovopsis sp. Ae720 | reverse complement strand
CTTGAAGTCGCGAGAAGCGCACAGCCACAAGTCGTGCCTGAGCACCAGCCACGATTCCCTGCGCCACCCAGACCAACTTGAAGTTTCCCACCAGAATCCACCTCGACCTTATGGCACTGTGTCAGTCCGCATCAAATACAGCGCTCTTGCATGTGCTCTGGACAAAATTCGCACTGTCTCGAGCCAGCCACACCCAGCCCAAGCCGCAGGGCCCGCCCCTCCTCATCCGGGATATGACGACATCGACATCGTCCCTTCTTGACCTCAAAAGTCACTCCTCTCGGGCTGCCCTCGGCATTCATCTACCTGTACAGGTATTCTCGACGACATTGATCCGCACAAGAACAGGACACAATATCCTGTTCGACAGCCCTTCCAGTCACAATCTCAGGGAGAGGAAAACTTCAACTTTTCTTCCTTGCCGCATCCAGAGCCCCTGGATCAATGCACCGCTTCATGACCCTGCCGCGCCCCGCCGCTCCGCCAGACCGCAGACATTGATCAATGATCAATCGATCCCCATCTTGATGGTTGAAGCTCGGAACTCCGAAGGCGCTCGCGCACAGGGTGCTGCGGCCTGCCTTCTGCCTTCAACATTCAACCTTCAAGGCCCGTTCGCACCATCACCCATGAACTTGGCACAGTCTGGGGCGCGTCGAGCGGAGGCAGGAGGGGACGACGTTCGAGTCCCACCTTCCAGAACTTACGGAGTACTCGTGCTCGTACTTTCCTTCCCCCCCCCCCCCGCCCTCTTTCCCCCCCCCCGGTCCCCGCGCTCCGTGCTCTCCGCAACAGTATCTCAAGGTACTCGTATGTCTCTCCTCGCATTGGTTCATGCTTTGAGATACATCGATGTTACTAGTGCTTGACCTCTCTTTTCTCTCCTCGTCGAAAGAGGGGCAATCCATGCAAAATGCAAAAATGTGCACGGATCCATGCTCCTCGATAGCTTCATCTTTAGACAAGGAGGGGCGAAAATCTGATCTGCCGCCCGTCCGCGGACAGTCTCTTCTAGTATTCGTACGAGTACAGGTAGGCTATCGCATCCTCTCCACCTGTCCAGCCCACCTGTCCATTTCTGTCCTTTACAGGTACTCACATGTACTCGTACTCGTAATCGTACGAGACCATGCTCCTCAAACCTACGAGTACGAGTACTGATTCTGTACGGAGTACTCCGTCGTCTTCCGGCACCTCATTCTTGGCCACGATTCATTCAGAGGTCTCTCGAGCACTTGCACGAAGCTCTCCACACCCCCCCCCCCCCCAAAAAAAAAAAAAAAAAAAAAAAAAAACGCCCTCTTCGAGCACCTCCACACGATGCCATGCGAAGGAACGGAGTACCTGTATGGAGTACCATTTTTGCTTTTTCCATCAGGCTGTTGCCCTCTTTTTCTCCCCCTCCTTTGCTGCTTCGCATCGTCCGCGGAACCAACGAGGAGCCTCCACCCAGGACCGCATCTTGGGATCACCCACCACGTTGACTCGGCACGGAGTTCGGAGTCGGAGTACGGAGTAGATCTCTCCCTCATCAGGTCCTCCATCCGCGTTGTGAGCCTTCTTGGGTAGATTCACATAACGGGAGCATCTCCCCGACGATCATAGTAGTCCTCGAGCAGTCATTGTCGCGAGGTTGGACCCGTAAACTTCGAGAAGAGATCTCTTCATCCTCAGACTCTTCAACATCGTGAATGGAAGTGCTAGAGAAAGGTGTGTACGGAGAGCCGCTGTCTCCATCTCCATCAGGCGCGGACAGAGGATGGAGAACAGAGGATTCAAAAAGAGGGCACAGCGCAAAAGTATCAAGTTCATGAAATGAAAGGCCAATTCAAGGCCGGCTTGGCTTTGCTTTGCTTTGCCTTGCTTTGCTGTTTCTAAACGCTATGCGCGTGTCTATTGTTACATTGTAATGGTATGATTGGATCGTGAGTGCCGCCTGGGTATTTCCCTTCCCTTGCCAATGCATGCTCTGCTTCCTTATATGTCTGGAAATTGGAGAGGGAGATGGGGAGAAAAAAAAAGTATGACAAAAATTCGACTCCTGTCCTGCGCCTCGCTATGTATGTAGTCTGTGATCAATGGAGGGGGTCCTCCGTGTTTCCCGTTCGCTTCAAAAAAGCAAAGGGACCGCAAAATGATGTGGTAAAGAAAGGACCGATCCAAAGTAAGAAAAAAAAAAAAAAAAAAAACGAGAGAAAATCAAATCTATGCAATGCCCAGTACTCCGTTGAATCCGCCATCTTACATGAGCGTCAATGTGTGTGTGTGGTAGTACAGGTCCGTGAGGGAGGAAGAGAGAACAAGAAAAAGAGAGGGAGAGAAAACCAGAATTGTGTAAAAGGGGGAAAACGCAGGCTGCCAAAAGTCGATGCTCGTCGTGGTCGTATCATTCGTGAAAATGGATCTCTCCATGGATTAGGGGACTCTCTTAGTCCTCGGACTCGTCGTCTTCGTCGTCCTCCTCCTCCTCCTCATCGTCGGACTTGGGAGGCTCCCACGTCTCCTCCAGCTTCAGCCCCTTGCCCCTCGGCTCCTGAGGTCGAAAATTCGTTCCCAGCAGAGACGAAACAGTGTAGCGGTAATTGTTCAGTTGCGGGTCCTCCTCGCGCTTGTCGTCGTACAGTCCCATGCCGACCAGAATCTCGCCATCGTCCTCGGGCTCATCATCAGCCGCCTGGTAGTAAGCCTCGGTGATGGCTGGTTGCGGCAGCTGGGTGGTCGCCATGGCCGTCAGGAAGGTGTCAGGGGTGGGCGGGGATGTGGTGTTGTATCCCTGCATGGAGAATCCGTTCCAATCCAGCCCGCTGGGCGACTCCATCAGACCATTGAACGTAGCACACGGCTCCCCCGCGTACAGAGAGTCGTCCATGGGTGAGTAGAGCGACGATCGTTCCCCGTAGTGCCACCCATCAGTAGACATGGCGGCCAGGTTCTCGACACACCCATACGGGACAGGCAATGTGGAGAAGGATGATGTTGGCGACGGGTTGCTCGAGAATGTGGACGTCATCTCAGGGGAGTAGTGGGAGGCGGGAGAATAGAAGTCCGGTTGTTGGTAGTACGTGGGCGGTGCCGGGAATGAGGCTGGCTGCTGCTGGTAGTGCGTTGATGGGATCTGTGTAGACGGATGCCAGCTGACGGGTCGTGTTTGGTGGTGGTGGTGGTATTGTTGTTGCTGTTGCTGCTGCTGCTGTCCTCCATGGGCGTGGAATTGCTCCTCCCCCAAGCCAAGAGTGGCTGCCATATACTTCATGGCCTGCTCATGTCGTCTCGTGCTCAGTGAGTCGCTGGCCATTGTCCGTCTGCGGGCCATCTTGGACAAGCCAGGGCTGGTGCTAGCGCTGTTGGGCTTGGAGACTCGGCTTGATGATTCTGCTCGCGGTCTGGTGGTGGTCCCTCGGGTGAGTCTCTGGGTGACTTGTGACAGAGTCATCTGTGTATGGCACGCTTCCTCCGAGTCATCGAAAGCGTATGAAGGTGTCATGCTCTCGGGCATGTACGATCCAAAGTTGAGATGCATCATGTCGACTGGAAGAGTGCGTGATCAATTTCGTTCAGGTTGCTGATGTTGAAAAAGGTTGTTCGACAGTTATGGTGTTGAAGCCGGCTTTTGAAGAAATGGGGGGGGGGCTCTTGAAGATGATATACGGAGAGGACTATCCGTTGAAAAAGGAAAACACCCTTCCCTCGGTTCCATCCACGCACAAATACCGGTACAGGTGGATGGTGCCCCAGTGCCAAGGAAGAAGCAATCGCAGGCCCACATGATTTGGGGCGGAACCAACGAAGGGAAGGGGGGGGGGGGCAAGTCATCCCAGGGATCAAAGAAGCCGTGAGCTTCACCAGGGATGGCTTGAAGGCTTGAAGGATAAAAAGAAAGACAAGGAGCAACAACCCTTGGGAGGTCTTGAACCAGATCCAACCGTCCATGGATCTGGACGTGGGTCACCAAAACGAGACAAGACAGCGCAATGGCGTCTGAAAGTGGTATGTAGCCTGCACGCACCCCTGTGCTCCGTGAGAGAGGCAAAAAGAAATAGATCATTCTCAAATCCAATCTTTGGGACACCAAAGTACCTATACCATCCCCCTCGTAGGGATTGCATGGGGCTTGGATGGAGCTCGGGCCTTTTGGCGTGGACAACGGAACCAGCAAACGTGCCGGTTGCATGGGAAAGCAACCCAAAGCACAGACTGCCTAGCCGCATCGCCCAGAACACCAGGGGCAGGGTACGGAGTACCCAGATCCAGGATTCACCAGCCAAGGGCGACTCTGCGCTAGCCTCCAACAAGGCCTTGCCTGCTCGTCGTTCCAGGACGTCTTCAAGACAGAAGACGACTTCCCGCCCAAGAAGAGGGGGATGGGTGTGTGCGTCCAGGGGAGAGGGGAGGCTGCACCCCCCTTGCTCTCTTGTCTGTTGTGTTTCCTTTGGGATCCTCCTCCACCTCCTCGCCCCTCGGCCCTCTCCTTTTCAACGAGTTGCAATCTCAACGCCCTCCTTCACAGAGAACTCGGTGGGAACCCGAAGGGTGGGTGTTCCTGGGGTATTCGGTTCGGACATTGGAAGGTGCCCCGATACGGTGCTGATTGATTGGTCTGACCTCAGCACCATCCATCCCATTGCCACCCCTGGGTGAGCCAAAAGCCGCCCTTCCCCATTTCCATCCGAAGGGTGGGTGCCAAGCTCATTCTCTGGCGCTCAATCTTTGTTTTCTCATGGAGGCGGTTAGGGTTTTTGGGCGACGATGGCCGCGCTTTTCCGGAGGGTCCCCTCCTTTGCTGCTGTGCTCGTACATACTGGTACTGTACTCGTGGTGATTGCGATTCTCCCTTCGCTCCCTGCGGAGGGACAGTGCCGCTGGCGCTCTATCGAGAGCGCCCCGTGTGTCATTTGAGAGTGGAGGCAATACCAAAGGTACGAGTACGAGTAGAAGATGTCTTTCGTATGCACGGAGTATGGAGTGCTGGTCCTTCTCACAGGACGGTCTCCGAGCCAGCCTCGAGCCAAAATCATCCTGGCCGCAGCTTTTCGGTGGAGCTTCCGGACGGTCGATAGCTCGGCGCCTCGACAAGTCATTCCGCTCGCTCACCCGGCTTCTCCATGAGACTCCATTGACATCCATTTCTGGTATGGATGCCAGTCTGCATCGTACTGGTAATCGTACTCGTGCTCCTGGAGGCCGAAGAAGCCCACCGGCCGTCCATGGTCTGTCTTGTTGAAACGAATCTCGTCTCTGTCTTTCGGCGGCAGCGCGGTACAATCTACGGAGTACTCCGTACGGGGTAGAGCGTCGGAGCAGCCTGCTTACATATGTATGTATGTATGTATGACGGTGCGAGTCAACGGCTAAAGCGGCGTGTGAGCTGCCCATCAGCTGGAGGCTGGAACCCCTCTGATTTGAATGCAGTTGGTCGGTCGGTCGGTCGGTCGGCTTGGGGTATCCGGCCATCGATTCGCCAAAGTCTCTTGCGGAAACACTCAACCTCACACAGCTCTGGCCCGACTGGCTCCCAATAGCGCCCGAGACGGTCGATTGTGTGCTCGGCGCTGCGCGCTCATCCCGTACTCGTACCAGTACTCGTACGTACCAGCCCGGGGTGCGGAGTACTCGGTACTCCGTAGCGAATGCAATGGCAAAGGGCAGGCCGGTTTCCCCCTTTGTTGCCGTCCGGATGAGACAGGGCGGACCCTGGTGCTGTGGCCATGCTCCTCGCGATCGCCCACGGTGATACTCCGTAGATGTATGTGATTCGAGGAGGCCAGAGGCAAGGCCGGGGCCATGATGGAGGCGTCAGCGGCCAGCAGGTTTCACACTTCCAGGCCGTGGATGCGAGGGACTCGCATCTGGTACGACTTGTCGCTGTCGCTGTCGCTGTCGCTGCCGTTGTCGCTGTCGCTGTCGTTGTTCAAACGGTTCAAGTTGTCGTCGTCGTCGTCGTCGTCGTCGTGCCACCTGCATCCGCGGCAGGCACGTCCTGCACGTGCGGGAGCGCCTGAGCAAAATGTGAAGGTACGAGTAAGCGTGTGGTTCTTTCCTCGACGGTGAGCTTCACTTCCAGAGCGGACGGAAGGGAAGTCACAGACAGTAACGGAGCACGCTTTCCTCCACCAGTCCACCAGCTGCTACCTCACCAGCACCTGCCACCTCGTCGCAATTTGCGCGGGTTCCACGCACTGCAGTGGCAGCCTCCACGGAGTACACCTGCCCGTTGTCAGCGGAGTTTAGTACGAGTACTACAGGTACTACTACCTCCTACCTACTACTACTATACTGGCACTATACCGGCACAGAGTTCCCCATCATTTGGGACAACAATTTGGAGTTTCCACCGACTCACCCACCGCTGGCAGCTATCGCAAACAGGCCGGCCGTCGGGTCGCCCTGGTGGTTGGCCGCGCGGCCTGCACAAGGTCATCCGAGACACTGGACTGCTGTTGATCTCTGGTCTGCGCACCCTGCCTTTGGTGCGGCCAAATTGCCGCCGACTTCGCCCCTTGTCGTCATATCTCCCATCTCGGGAAAGGTACTCCGTACTACCCCAGACGACAAGGAGTTGCCCTCATCAGTGGATGTACTCCGTACTCGTAGTCGGGTCCCTAGTAGTACGGGGTAAGATTCCCATGAAGAAGTTGAGTCGAGCCCGTCATTGAACGATCCTTCCCTTCAAATTCACTGTCTCTTTCCCTTCATGATGATGAGAGGGGGCATTGACTCGCTGCTTCCACACAGGAATACGCACAGTGAACCTTTGTTAGGTACTCCGTACCTGTGGGCAAGCATGACGGGAGTCCTTGAGCAAGATGGGCCGCTTCCGACGTCCACGATCGAGCCTTCCCTCTCAGGTGCTCATCTCGCGGCAGGAGCCTCCAGCACAATGTTTCCCAGCACGTGCGCAGAAGGTGCAGCCCAGGTCTCGTTGGATTTCTGTGGCCAACATCTACTGGTACATCTACTCCGTACATCTACTCCGTACATCTACTAGTCTTTCCATAACAAACAAATCCCCCCCCCCCCCCCCCCTGATGGCTTCGTTTGCATTTTCCATCCACCATGAGCAATTCAACTCGTCTACTCCGTACAGGTAGACTCCCTCCCCCAGGCTTTTGGGCTTTTCCTCTTTACCCTTAGTCCCTCTGACAGCCTTCTTCGTCGCTTCTTGGCTTCCGCTCGGAGCTCTCGAGATTCCTGAGCCTCGACAATCCTTGATGCCGGACCCTGGTGCGTGCTCCCCACCAAAGTGCCCGTGATAATGCACACGCCCTCGTGTCCACACCCTCCATTGAGCCCCCCTTCCCCCCTGTCGTGCTTCCGGTCTTTTCGCCCAGAGAGCACGGGGCAATGGGTCTCCTCATCGTCTCGCTCATGTCAGTCAAGTACTCGTACTCCGTATTGACCCCAAGTACAGGCACTTCCTAGTACGGAGTAGTCCGCACTCGAACAGTCCTCGTTCCCGAGCAATCCTCAGTCTGTACCGGTACTCGTACTCGTATGTATGTACTCGTACAGGTAGAGGCCATTTTGATTCCAATGTCGACAGGGCCAACCAATATCCAACTGGAGCCTGGAGGTCTGGATTTCAGCCAGGGAGCCGGGCTGGTCGCGTTGCGTGTCTCTACTCCGTACCGGAACTCGTGGATGCTGCACAGCTTCCTCCCCCCTCCTGGAGATCTGAGAGCAGTCTTGCGGGCAAGTCCAACTTGACGCCTCCAGTGAAGGGGATCCCTGATCGCTGCTCCTGAGGTCACGACTTCGGGCACAGAGTACTGGTGTACTTCATACGGCTGCTTCTTGGTTGAAAACTGCCAGAAGGGAGCGTTTGCGCAGCTTGCAATTACAGGCACTCCGGTTCGAGTAGGAGGAGACGCCGCTTCAAACTTGATTCAGGGGGCACAGGCTTCTCTTGCTAAGAATGCTCAGTACGGAGTACGGAGTACATACTCCGTAGACAAATCCCTGTTGTCTAGATCATCCGTGAGGCACACTGAGCACCTCTCCCGGTACGAACAAATCTCACAGTTTCAACCTTCTCGACAAGCACGAAACAGCCTTTCATGGCATGGGCGTGACACATCACCGCCAGACTGTGCTTTGTGGCCAGCCAGAGAATACCGGTACAGACACAAGATACAGGCACTATCATCTAGACACCCGTTTAAAACAATGTAAGTCCGGAGTACTCCGTACAAGCACTCCGCTTTTTTTTTACTCACTGGCACGAGGATGAGTGAGGACGGCCGGTCCCCTGAGCCCGAGATGCATATCACATCACAACCGGGCAGCACGGGATGCCGAGGACGTTCTTTCTATTCCATTCCTGGAAAGCAAGCCCTCCAATGGCAAATGTTCATTGGCTGACTACGGAGTACTTCTCATTCCCATCGTTGATCAGGGAGCTTTAGGAACACCCCTGGCGTGGTTAGCCTGGGGATCAAAGGCGGCACGACATCCGCGGCCCACGGATATGGCTGGGCGAAAGCACGATCCCTCTTTTTCTGGGGACTCGTCCTCCATCCTAGCACACAGGTACTCCGTACATGTAGGTCATCAGGGAGGTCTTAGATCAGTCTGCGAAACGATGACAATCAAGGAGACGACTATCCAGCAGGATCCGGACGGCCAGTTCGGAGAACAGGAAATGGGGTTTCGGTATGTACCACATCCATGAGCTCTCGATTCAAGCATCCGATGGACTCTCGTGCAATCATAATCTCAGAAAGCGAGAGCACAAACCTCTCAACCCAACCGTGCCAGCACAATCCCGCAGAGACACATTC
This sequence comes from Escovopsis sp. Ae720, assembly GCA_003055925.1. Lineage (NCBI taxonomy): Eukaryota > Fungi > Ascomycota > Sordariomycetes > Hypocreales > Hypocreaceae > Escovopsis > Escovopsis sp. Ae720. The sequence continues at coordinate 2,073,986 of NQYQ01000002.1, read as the reverse complement.
AACAAGAGGCTCTTTGCTCCTCTTCCGCACGCACAGAGTATGTACTTCTCGTGTTTATTAACATGCTTGCACATGGTCGCCTCATACGAGTACTACGGAGTACTCGTAGTAGCGTCCCATTACGGGGTACTGGCACTCGCGCGAGCAAGGACATACAGGTAGGACAGTGCTCCCCCCTCCATTTGTATACCGATACAAATGGGAGCCTGCGAAGAAGTTTGTCTCGTCTCAGGAATCCGAGTTTCGGGGGCCACCCTCCGTGGATCAAACGATTCGACGAAGCGCCAGGTAATGAAACTCTTCGCCCTCTCTTCTCTACCCCTTCCTTACCTTCCTATTCAACGTTAGAGAAGGCGAGGTATTTAATCAATCTGGTCTGAGGGGGTGGGTTCCATGGCTGTGCATTTCACGCTCCGTCAAGCAGGGCATTCCACGAATACCTCGCCCCCGTTCAGCGAGTTGTGCATCCATCGACAAGAAGGCTGATGACGAGGACTCGGTCTCCTCGCAAGGGATCGCGCTCTGCTGCAGGATGCATGCGTCTGAGCGTGTACTACTCGTACAAGTACTCCGTAAGGAGCACTACACACGGATACATTGCAACTGGTGTTGGTACTGGTGCGGCCAAAAGCTGGGCCACCTTGTTATGCGTCCCTCGTCTCGTACTCGTACGGGTACGAGTTACGAGTACGAGTACAGATCAATTATGTGCAGTGTATACGGAGTACGGAGTAGAGGCCTTGCGTACCAGGGGCACCGTGGTCGGTTGGCACAGGTCCGAGTGTTACAGGTAAGAAGCCCATCCGCAGCGAAAGCCGAGGGAGCCATCGATTCTGAGATTGGGACAAAGTACGAAGTACGAAGTACGAGATACAGGTATAGGTAATAATGATACGAGTACAGGTATTATTCACGCAGGTACTCCGGACCCATGGACGACACCTGGGCCCAGCAAAAATGTCTTACCTGTACGGAGTACGAGTAGCAGGGAGCCATCACGGTGGGATCCAAGGACGAACAGGGCACGGCATGGCCTGATGGCGACTTGTGTTGTGGGTATAGCGGCACGCAGTGGAGCGGCTGCGAGGGGCTCAGGGTTGTTGAATAACACCGGAAGGGTGGAGGTGGCTCCTTTTTGTGAGTCCATGCCTGAGCGCACAGGATCAGTACGAGCACGAGAACGAGCACGAGCACGAGCACGAGTACAGGTACGATCTCGTGTCCATTGCCTCTGAGTCGTGCGAACGGGCTGGCGGCTGCCGTCGGTTGCGTTGGGCCCTTGGTTGCCCTTGGTTGGACGACAGAGGCATGCCGAGCTGGACGGAGTACCTGGTACGGAGCACTCGTACGAGCATGAGCACGAGCACGAGCACGAGTGCATGTCTTGTCGGCTGGTGCTCGTCCCTCGGGATCTGCTCGGCGTCTGCAGGTTGCCAATATCTGGGATTGATATGAGGGCCCCGAGGACGCCTGCGCCTGCTGGTCCCTTTTGACCGCACTGCGTGCCGGCATGACGTTCAGCCACGGCGAGGGAACGGAGTCCTCCGTGCTCCGCACATACTGCTATGATGTGATGATCTTATGTAGGTTCGACGCTGCAGGGTGAAGGATTCAGGTGGTTATGAGAACAGGTGCGAATGCGAGTACCGGTACGGAGGATGAGATGCTCTGTTTACTCGTACTATCTACGAGCACCTGTTCACACTCGTCACCCCTGGGCTTGGGTCCGAATCATCTGTCTGGAACTCGTGCTTGTTTTGACGAGTACTCGTACGAGTACATGATGAAAGAGGGAAAGGGAGCCAGGAGGCGTGATTTTTGATTCTCACATTTCTTTTGGGTTTCGAGTGGTAAAGTATTCGTGGAGGCGGGAAGAGATACGGAGTACGGAGTAGATTAATCTGGCTCCG
>NQYQ01000002.1:2061139-2072064 GCA_003055925.1 Escovopsis sp. Ae720 | reverse complement strand
AAAAAAAAAAAAAAAAAAAAAAAAAAAAAAAAAAAAAACCATCCACACTAGAACATGGAGAAGGGGCCTAGCCAACAGCCCACGCCCGCGGGATGACGAAGGACAAGCCAGGGGTGGCGCCAGGGATCAGGGGCAGGGGCAACGGATGGATGCCAAATCCAGGCTGGTGCATGCCCCGGCTCGCGGTGTTCCAGTGTTCCCGTCATCCAGGAGGTAGCGGTACCAGGACCTGAGACCCGGACTCCGTATCCGTGCCTGAGATTCCCGTGCAGGTCCGAGTATGGACTCTGGTCTCCGTACTCGTACTCGTTCTCGTGTAGACAATGGTGGAGACAAGGTCCAGGCTTATGAAAACTCGTCTGGTAAGATCCGCCGGATCAAAGGGCGCGAAGGCCCGGCCTTGCTGTGCCTGCCTGCTTGAAACCGCCGTAAAGGGGGCCCCGGGGCATGCCGTTTGAGGATGAGAAACGGCGTTTTGGGCCAATGGAGCATCGGAGCCATGCCTGCATGACCTGATGCTCCCGTTTTTCGTGTGGACGAGTACCGTAGTCCGTACGCCGTGGACGAGTACGCCGTACGCCGTACTCCGCACACCCCAACCGGGGCCTGATGCCTCAGCACGGAGGACAGGGCGGAGTACGGATTACATCCGCACCCCCTCCTCATCCATTCCTCCCCCCCCCCTCGGCTCCGCGGAGGAGGTGGCTTTGACTTCGGCTCCGGTTCTTGTTACAGGTACGGAGTAGGCAACGTGCCAGCCAGATCGAGGGTCTCGGCGATGGGACAAGCTCACCTGCAACCGGAGCTGTCCCCACCGCTTCGGAGGTGCGTGGGATGGATGCAGAGAGAAGCCAGGCTGTCGTATGATGAATCATGGAGCGAGTTGAACGACAGGATCCGAAAGGGTATGAGACTGTGTGAGAGTGAGAGAGGGACCCTCTCGCCTCGATAGTTTGTCTCTCTTGTCTCCCCATGTCCAGGTCTCCCCCTCACCTCCCCCTTCCCCCTTCCACCTGCCCCTCCCCCTTCGGAGGCTCCTCGCTCGAGAAATTTCCGGCACTCTGTCCCATGTGGATCAGATCCGGGGTGCCGTCTCGTGCACGACCGGCGGAAGAAACGAGGCCAGACATTCCGCGAGACGACGCCCAGGTCCAGGGGAGAGAGCGCCGGCTGGCATGCTGTCATCACCTCTCCTTTGCATACGAGTACTCGCAGGGAAGCACGCAGCACGCAGCACGCAGCACGGCAGAGCAAAAAGTCTGGGGAGTTTCGGCGTTGATCGAGTCCGCGACGATTGACTGACGCTCCCGCCCATTTGCCCACGTCACCCGGGGAGACGCCATGCACGGGCAGACGAGGAGGCCGGAGCAAGGACTCGTATGAAGGGGCCGATAAGGGAGGATGGGCGTCGCTTCGGCATCGGGACTGCACATCAGCACTCTCGTCCGTCCGAGAGCATCATCCTACCCGCACGAGTACTCGTCCATGCTCGCCAGAGTCCAATGGATTAGGTTTGCCCAAAAGCAACGTGAAACTTGTGACCGATCACATACGAGCACAGTTTATTCCTCCGTACGGAGTACCTGTACTCCATACTCCGTCCATACAGGTACGGCAGCAGCCAGCTCGAGGGAGTATGTACTCCGTCCTGTTAGGCAGGCGTCTGCGATGGCAATGTCAGAATGGCCCGGTTTATGAGCGGTGAATGAATGGCCGAGTGGTCTCGTGCGAGTACCACCAGGGGCCCTGATGACGAGACAAGACCAGGCCAGACGGGATCTTCTAAGCGAGGCGAAGGGCATTGCTGCAGAGCACAGAGGAGCCGAGGACAAGGCAAGGCAAGGCAAGGCACGACACAGGCGAGGACGGAGGGCATCCACAGAGCCGAAGCGTGGCTCCAGAGCCCGATCGATTATTTGATCGATGAATTGATGGTATGCCCGCAGGCCTGTTGTATCCGTGGTTTTGTGCTCCGTCTGTATGTACGGAGATTATGTACTCGCACGTAATGCTCGTAGTCGTCGTATGTACGCCGTCAGGGTCGAGATTCGCAGGTGGTGGCTCGTGTCGAGACTCAGGTATTGATCTGGGGCTGTAGCGTACGAGTACGGAGAATGGGTTCCCCGTGCGGTTCCTGCCCTGCCCTGCCCTGCCCTGCCTTGCCCTGCCCTGCCCTGCCCTGATGCTCGTACTCGTACTCGTCCTCGTACATGTGATGGGTGAGATGGATGGATGAGAAGATGTCGAAGTTGTACGGAGTAGGAGGATGAGATGATGGATTGATGGATTGGTTTGGGGGGGGGGATGGAGGGGAGGGGGGGAGAATGGATGATGGAGGAGAAGATTGATTTGATCCAATGGATGGATTGATCAATTGATCCAATTGTGAGGTGAGCAGCGGTCGTGCTTGGTCGTTCCTGCCTGCCCGGCCTGTGCCTGTGAGCGCGCGCCAACCCAGTGCCGAAGTCGTTCCCTCAACCACCTTCGCACCCCCCTTTGCACCCCCTTTAAGCCGCCCCTCGCACCCCCTTCGCACACCTCCGAGGCATCAAGTTCGCACATGGCCTAGTCCCCAGTCGGATCGCAGCCCAGAGACGGCAGGCAAGCGCCATGCTGAGCTGAGCTGAGCCGATGGGGCTGGGTCCTGCCCCGTTTCTGCGCCTGCTCCTTCTCCGATTTCACTGGCACTGCCAGTGTACGGAGTACCTGTAGTACGAGTACGATACGGAGTACCGGAACGACTCGAGTGAATACTACAGGTCCAGTACGAGTACGGAGTAGTATCTCCTGCTCCACCCGCCAGCGCGAGAAGGGGGATGGGATAACTTGCAAGCACGGAACTAAAGGGGGAAAGAGCGAGTCGGGATAAAGAAGGCACGAGTCCTCCGCAAGGAAAGAACCCTGGGCCACTACTCCGTACTCCGTACCTACTCCTACTCCATACTTCCACAGTGCTCCTACGTGCCTTCCACGTCGGCGTTTGTCGGACAGCGGCCCCTTCTTGAATTTCTACCTGCCGGAAATTCACACGCCCCATCATGCCTTCCTACTCGTACCTCCAAAGAGCCCCACCGAACACGCCCCTTTCTTTCCACCCCACCCCCCCCTTCTTTCTACGCCCTCCCTCCCCCTTCCATCTCCCCTCTTTTGATCTCCTCCATCGTCTCCATCGTCTCCATCATCTCCATCGTCTCTCTCTGAAAAAGCCGCGCCACTGCTGCTGAAAACTCCGTCCCGCAATCCGACCCTTTCCCATCATCTCCACGGGCATCCATGACGATACGAGTACGATACAGCACTGCGGATTCTTGATGACCCCCTCAACGCTGACAAGCACGAGCACAGGGCCCTGCCCTGCCCTGCAGACCACACTATCGTGCCATGTCATGACATTCTAGACCAGACGGCCAACATGGGACTCTTGTTCCTTACCTCTTCTTACTCCTTTACTTCTCACAAATACTCGCACGAGTACAGCCCGTATCGGCACCTCCTGCGGTTTTATTCACCTCCATTCCACGGGCAGAGGAGGCTCGGCTGCTGTGGCTTTCTTCGGCTTCATCATTAATCCCAACCCAACCCCCTTCTCCCCCCGGGGGAGCAGGAAGAACGAGGTTTTTCAGATGACGGACTTTAGAGTCATAGACACAGTCAGTCTTTTATTCAACCTCCCATCGCAGCGCGCGCCTGGAGCGAAAGGGGAAAAAAAAAGCAAAAGTGCGAAAAAAGGCGTCCTGTTGTTTCGACCGTTGCCACCGCTGACGAGCCAGGCTGTCTAACCCATCACTGGCTTCAAGGGAAAATCACGCACGAGGGCGACTAGATGCATTGGATGAGGATGGGAATAAGGTTGATGAGTTTTGGGGCGCCTCACCTCCGTACAGGCACCCCATTCACACTCGTTCATCACCTTCGGAGAACGTCGTACGAGTACGAGTACGACATCAGGACCCAGCCACATGAGAGCCACCATCACCGGGACTGCGTCCATGGGTCTACCTAGTACTCGTACTTGACCGGAGCACTTGCAGAAACTCTGCTACCACGAGGACTCGTACGAGTACGGGTACAAGTACGATTACAGGTTCACAGGATTAGGTATGGACTGTCCCGCGTGCTGCCTCGAAAATACCTGCCTCTTCCTGCTCTTCTTTCTCCCCGGTTGTGTGGGACTTGGTCGCCCACAATGAGTACAAGTCCGAGCACTGTACTCCGTACTCCTTTTGCTGAGTCGTATGTACTCGTCCCGACTTCAGAACGGAATAACCAGGTCCTCGATCTCAGCCTACTTCATGATCCTGGTGCCTCTCCTCCACCCGCCGAGACGCAGACAGCTCGACGCATCTCGACGCAATGCAACGCAGTGCGCGCGCGCGCGCGCATGCACATGCGCATGCACACGCACACGCACACCAGTACTCGTACGCATGGACGCATCCCTAGGCGCAATGCTGGTACGGAAAACATCCATACTCGTACTCGTACATTACCTGCACGGAACATGCCCGCCTGTTACGAGCGAGTACGAGTACGAGTGCTGGTTCTGTATCCGTACCGGTAGCGCGGACTTTCTCGGTGCTCCGCACTCAAGACTTTCTTACATACGAGTCCTCCTTGGCTGGGCGGTCAGCAGCATTGGAGAGGAAATGGTTGGATCCTTGCCCTGCGGTTCGTGCTGCCTGATGTTTCTCTTCACAACGGCAGGGCCAGGACGAGGAAAGCAACACATCGACGTGACTGCCAGGGCAAGGGTTCTTCATCAGCTCCACTGATCGAGCGTCGACCATTTCGTGCCTCGCGAATGATGCCAATACGAGGCACCCGAAAAGCAGGGGCATACCTCATGTCGCAGGTCTCCGGAATACTATGGATCAGTACTCCGTACGGAGCACGGAGCACGGAGCACGGAGAACCATCGACAGAGCGGACAAACGATGAACGAGGATCAAAGGCTTGTCCAGCTCCCGGAGCGACGGCCAGAGGTGCCCAGGCGATCACTAGAGGTATCAACTCACAGTACCGGTACGAGCACGGATACGACACAGCAAGTCCAAATACCTATCTCTGCTCCGTACTTGTGTACGGAGTAGTACTCGTACGAGTATGAGTACGGAGTGTACTCCGTATCTACAGGTACGGCAACACAGCCATGGCCTGCTCACCTGGATTCCCTGCCTCGTTGGCCATTTTCCTTCTCGCAAGCCACTGTTCCGCGTCCATCTTGGGCCACTGGACCCTCTTCGAACCGAGCCCCGCTACCGATGCTCCTCCACCCAACCGCCCGTGAACGGTCAAGCTGGCCATCAAAGACGGCAGTGAATCACTTTGGCCGTGGCCTAGCGGGCCGGGATGTCCTGAACCTCGGCAGTACGAGTAGTCATACGAAGTACGAATACGGAGTACGGAGTACAGAGTTCCAAGACCACAGGTGATCAATGGTCCAGTGGTCAATGTCTCCGAGCCATCCAAGAGGCGGCAACCCCTTTGTCCACCCAAGGACTCCGTAGAGATGCCCGTTTGGGTAGGTGAGCGACACAGGGGAGATTTCGACTCCGCCGCTCAAGCACACTGATCAACGGCTCCATCCTCCTGTTACATGCGAGTACGAGTACTCCGACTTACCAGTATACTCGTATCGGAGCACCCACGTCTTCCGTGCCGGCACCTACGAGTAGGTATCCATTTGCAGAGGACATTGTCCCATCCTTGACGCATCGCAAATTCGACCCCTGCAAATTGCCCCATGACTGAGTTTTCTAGAATCCTCTCGTCAGGAATGAACTCCGAGAAGAAGCTTTTCAGCTGATGAGCCTTCACTTTAGGAGCAAAACTTTATATGTGGATATCCATACTCCATACTTCGTACTCCGTACGAGTCCGAATACCAGTACCAGTACGGGCAGTTAACAGGAGCGAGCGCGCAACACCAGCACGAGCACGGAGAATCAGCATATCCGGTTGCGGACTGTGAAGACGAGAGACGGGGGACATCATCGTCGACCTCCTGCCCGAGGGACCCCCCCCCCCTTTCCTTTTTTTTTTTTTGGGAGGAAAACTCAATGTGTCATTTCGCATCTCATCACTCGGCATGGACGATTCACGCAGCACTCGGGGCTGGAGGAGAACGAAGCCCGGCAGAAGCTTGACACCGCGACATCCTTGTACCGGTATCATCTCTAATGCCACAAGAAGTTTTTTTTCCTTTGTTAGCTGCGTTGCATTATTCTCGTACGAGTATGTGCATCCCTATGCCGGTATGAGGGGCATCAAGTGATGTCTAGATTTTGTTTTTTTTTTCCTTCTTGCATTACGGAGCACAGGACTCCACACTCGATGGAGCAACGGGAAGGACTTTTTGAGCACTTTTTTTTTTCTTTAGGAGAGATCCATACTGAGTATTCCGTAGAATTGGTCCCCTCTCCCGCAAGCGAAAGGAGGGGCGGATCATACATACGGGCAAGGACTGATCCGGTCCGGGCCCCCGAGCACTCGTGCTCGTGCTCGTCTCACCCGCGACGAACGCCCTCACGAACTTGAGAATGTTGAAGACTTCATGTTCCATTACATTGCAAGTACCGGTAGCCGGTCGCAATCAAATCCTGATGATCCTCTGTGGCTGAGTCCCTTGTGTACTCCGTATGGGCAAAAGAAAGATGGATACTCGTAGACACTTTGTTGATCCGATGCTTGGGTTGCTTGGATCACACTGGCCAGAGCCAGGTCAGGAGCACGGAGTACTCTTACATACGAGTACAGACTGTCCCTCTCTCACTGCTACCGGTACTCGCAATGTCACAGATGATCAATCCAGGATATCCTCCGTACTCCGTACTGGTATCGTGCAGCACTTCCGCGAGGCGTTCCCACCAGCGTCAACAGGCGACGGCACCCCTCCCCCTCCCCCTCCCCCTCCCCTCACTCTCCCCGACCACCATTGTGATGGGCATGGGCATCACCACGCCCCTGCCTGTTCGGAGTACTCGTACCCCCCATCTTTTGCCCCTCCCTTGCATCTCCGCCCACTGGAGAAACCGGGGGGGGGGGGACTATTCATACTCTGTACTCGTACTCCGTGGTACTCCGTACTCGTGCCGGTATTCGTAGCAGCGGGCGCGGGGACCATGAGACGGTTGGACGCACGGCTCTGAGACGCCTTGGGCCTTGCCGACCTCCTCATGCCTTCTCCGCTCGGTATGCACATCCGAGTCCCAGCACTGATCTATCTCCCTGTCCTTGCCCAGCAGTGCCTGTGCTTGCGCGAGTAGGGAGTCCCTGTCCTCGTACCAGTAGTTCTCGTCCTCGTACCACTACGAGGATGTAGTATGGAGTCCAGTGCAGGTACGTCGTACCCGTACTCGTACAGGTACTCAGTACAGAATGCAGACGGGCATTCCGTACGAGGACACCCTGCCGGCTCAAATCGACATGATCTTTCCCCGGGGGGGGGGGGGGGGGGGGGGGGGGGGGCTGTTGCAGGCCTTCTGGCGCATTCAAGATGGAGTCCTGTCTGCATCAGATTCCGTGTGAATGTGGAGTACGGGTACTCGGACGAGTACGAGTACGGGCACTGCGTACAATAACTCGTAGTACGAGTACGAGTATGAGTATGAGGACAGTGCTCCGTGCCCGCGGGTGGGTGATGGACATGGAGGCGCCGGGAGGACGAGGACGGCTGAAGACGGCCTGCAGGATGACCGCCGGCCCGGGGCCCTTTCAATCTTTCTTTCCTCAATCCTTTGGACATCCACATCCACCAGCAGCCGGCAGGGGGACCGTGACGACGAAAATAACGATGACGATGATGATGATGATGATGATGATGATGATGATGATACCCTTCCTTCCTGCCTGTGGCATGTACTCATACGTACGCACTCGGTAACAGGAGGGAAAGAATAGCCTTTCCAGTTTGAAAGTGGTGACACATGCGCAATGTGTGGGCACGAATCTCGACGCACCTCGTCCGTCTTTTTCCCCGTTGAGGACGGCTTGACTCAGAAGCACTGGATCGGAGCGCAGAGACAACGTGTTGATTGAGACTCGAGTTTGGGGGATTACGGGGGAGGCAAAAGGGAGGGGGGGCGATGGAGGCCAGCATTCACGCGGGATGCCCAGCAGCGTGTGAGTGGCTATGTTCCGATTTGCAGGTAAGACAGCTCGTCCTCGGCGGATGGATGCTTCATGGGAGCGAGGATTCAGGATCCGTTCGTAGGCGAGGCTTTTGTGTTATCAAACCTCTACTCTGCCTCTGCGACGAACGAAAAAAAAGGGGGGGGGCACATACTGTACATACCTAGTGAGGGCCGCGTGGTCGTAACGTAATCCGTATGTACAATTCGCGGTCCTCGACGCCGTAGACTGCTCGACTGCCACAGGGCGCGATGCTTGCTCGTGAGTCGTGGCGGAGACAACGATGATGATGGATTTAGATTGCGGCCATCCCAGTGCCACTGCACACGCACGCCCGATCCGGACGGCCGCAGTACAGGTAAAGTACTCGTGGCATTCGTACCGGGATGGAGTACGGAGCACTGTTGAACAACCTGATGCCCACGGACCAAAAACACCACAGGCGGCCCTATACCCTCCATCACGATGCGCAGGCGCGGGTGCAGCCTTACCGCGGGCAGGAAACGATGCTTCGCCCACCACACCGAGATTAGGTTGCCCGATGAGATGGTTGTTTGCAGTACACACTCCGTAGGAATGCCTGCTTCCTCATATCCATCCCCCCCCCCTTTTTTTTTTCGTTCTCTCCGCCTTCTCACTCTAACGACGGAGCGTATGGATGTGCTGTGTTGAGCACGACCAACCATCTCACATGCGGCAGGGCTTCTTCATCTGAGTCGATACATACGGGCGTTTGGCCTTTGCTTTTCTGGTGGTGCCCACGAGATGAGAGGTCCTTGTTTCGCGGGTTGGCTCGAGGATGTAACACCCGAAATGTGATATCCTTTGCAGCGCTGGCGTCCACGAGGGATCGCGGAATGTGTTGGAGAAGCGGCACAAGGAACAGGGATGCTGTGCTCCGTACGGAGTAGGGGGAAACGCATCGGGCGCCGTCTGGTTTTCTTTCCTTTGCGAGCAGCAATACTCGTACGAGAATGCGGAGGCCCTAACAGTCTCACCCAAGTTTTTTTTCCTCTTTTCAAAAAGAAAAGAAGAAGAAGAAGGAAAAGAAAAGAGGGGGAAAACTGCTGATTGCAAGCAATCGGTCCAGCAGGGTCGCCTTGTTTCTTCCCGTGTGTCTCCTCGATGCTGCGCGAGTATGGAGTACGGAGTTGTTGTCTTTCCTTTCGGTTGAGGCGCCACACTGTTCGCCGAGTTGCTTGCCATGGCGAAATTCAAGCTGGGCCTGTATGTAGTCGATCATGATACCTGTGCGGTGCAGGGCTGCGCTGCGCTGTCTTGTCGTTTCTTTTCATCCCCGACGCCTTGAGGCAGGAGGCGTTTTGGCTGAACCATCGTGAGCTGGCAATTAGACACGAAGAGTCCGAACAGCAGCCGCGCCAAGGACCAATCAACATATGTTTGGAACTTGACCAGCTTGTCTAGGATCGGGACGAAGCAAATGCTATCCGCCTCCCACCTCTGCCGATATGCATGCCGTCCCTTTCCTTGATGATTTTTTTTTTGCTCTCTCTCCTTTCATTGCTTTTCCCTTTCTCGGGTTTGTCTGTCGCATGCAGACTAACACATTCGCAGAAAGCATGCATCGCTAGCTGCTGCGTAGTGTCGTTTTCCAAGTCGTGCAGATGTGAGGCTGTGAAATGGACCCAGACAGACAGGCAGGGCTGGCCTATAGAGTACCCGCACTCTTATGCATGGATCTCTCGGTTTACCCTACCAATGGTGTTGGCGAGGGGGACACCATTCAAGGCAGCAGGCGAGCTTGTTGAGGCCTTTGATTTTGCATGCGCAGAAATAGAGCGCACAGGTGTGCGCGCAATACGTAAGAGTAGACGAGTGTGTGCCAGCATGCATGCCTGGATATGCACTCGCACATGTGCGTGCGCTTTGTCCGAGCTTGCGGAGCCCACCGTCTATCAACACCCCGTTGTTGAGCATGAGTGAGGCGTGAGTGAGGCAGGAATCATCGTCGTGAATGATTCTATCCGGGACTCAGGGCGGTGCAGGTCGACGAGTGGTTGGCTGTTCAGACGAGTCCGGACGCTGGCCGTGAGGCCATAGTACGAGTATTGATCATCTCAAGTCTGGTGTATGGAGCACTGGACTCCGTACGGATGCAAGCACTGGATTCAGGCTGTTCCTGTCAGCTGTGCCTGGTTCGGGGCGGTCCGGTCCAACTCGGAAATAGAGTACGGAGTACAGGGAGAAGAAGTCATGGATCAATGAATCCATGAATCCATCCACGAGGCCAAGCAAAGTGGCATGGGCGAGAGATGATGGAACCGTGCAGAGGATCTGGCACTCCGTTCAAGGAACATACTCGTACTTACTACTCCGTGCGAGTACAAATTGTATGTACATACCTCAATATGTACGAGTACTCGTGCATCCTCTTGCAGGTCCTGGGAGGCGTCGCCGCGGGCATTCAGGGGTCTGGGCATCGATTTGAAGTGCCCTGTTGGTCCGTGATACTCCGTACATGATCCAGAAGCTGAGGTATCCGGCTTTCGATTCGGCATCGACGCTGCTTGGAGCTGTGCTCATTCTCGTACAGTTACCGGTACCTGTACTGTGCTTTTGCAGGGGGTCCCGACGCATCATTGATCAATCCATCTGGGCGCATCGAGCGATTGTGTTTGCCGTCTCTCGCAAAGATCGGCGACAGATGCCTGGTGTTGAGGCTACTGTACGGAGTAGAGAAAGTTGAACTACTAAGGAGAGCGGCCTCATACCTTTAGTATGCATGGGGATGAGTTAAAGAGGGAGGGATGGAGGAGGGGGGGAGGAGGAGGGGG
>NQYQ01000002.1:2043637-2057851 GCA_003055925.1 Escovopsis sp. Ae720 | reverse complement strand
TCCCCCCCCCCCCCCCCTGCGCGAGGCATCGATGGACCGGTTCGATCAGCAGCGCACAGATTCGGGCTCCGTTCTCGGGGCCTGCAGGAGGTGACACAGTACTCGAACAGGTGCATATAATTCCTCCGTGGGCTCCGCATGTCACGACGCCGCAGGCTGCTCGGTCTCTCACCTCAGAATGGTATCCAGGTAGCAGGCCCCGACAAGGATGAGATGTTTCATTGCGCCGATGACGTGTAGGATGGATGGAGGGAGGGAGGGAGGGAGGGACTGATGAGTGATGACGACGATGGATGCTGATGGTTGATGGTGTTCCCGCGTCTGCGCCGTGTTCTGCGACTGCTCCGTCTCGCTCTGTCCCGCGAAAAGCCAAGGGCCTCGCGGTTTCTGGCTTCTTCGATCCTGCTGTTGTTGTTAGCCGCGGTGGCACTCGACGTGACCGACACACTGTCTTGCCCGTCGGCCACTGGTCACTATTTTATCGTTGCGCCCGCCCACTCTAGCCGAGGACGAGGGCCGAAAGCTATATCGATTGTGGGGGGGGGGAAGTGCAGGAGAGGGGGCCGCATGGGGATTCACCGGGCAAGGGCGAGTCAGTACTCGTAGAAGGTGGATGGTCATAGAGAACTTGAATAGATGCGCATCCCTGGGATGAGATGGGGTCTAATGCATCCGTGTGTCTGCACATATCAATGGATGCAGGTTGCAGCAGCACTGAACGGAGCGTGCGTGATGCGTGATGCGCGCTGCAACTGCGAGTGCAACTGCAACTGCAGCTGCGATTGCAAGGCCCTGCAACACCACCATGACATCTGTGGACGACGTCCTCGGGCCTGCGAGTGTGGGGTTGCGATTATGTATCAATGTATGTATGTACGAGTACGAGCACTCCCTACGTAGGTAGTACTCGTAGTGTGTCTTTGCCAGCGACTTGGAGGGAGCAGGCATTCGAGGCAAGGGGGGCGCGATGGCGAGGAGGACTCAGTGGGCATGAAAGAGGATGGTCATGCCGCCGTGATGAGTTTTCCGCGTATATGTTGCCTTCCCCTTGGGGGGGGTTGCTTGTACGAGTACTCGTACTACTAGTCATAGTAGGATCGCGGGATGGAGGCGGGTTGAAGGATGGAGTGGAGGTGTTGAGTGAATCTCTCCGCAGATGCATTATTGCCTGGAGGATCAAATCCTGCTCATTTCCACGTCCAAACATATACTCGTATGTAGCTGGTCCCTTTTGGGGTTGTAGTGAGCTGAGACTCGGGCGGGCGAGTAGTATGGCTCGGTATGTATATGAGGGATCGCATTGGTGAGCCCGGAGATTGAATGGATGATGGTGGTGGTGGATGGTGATGGTGATGATGATGGTGATGGTGATGGTGATGGTGATGGTGATGGTGATGGTGATGGTGATGGTGATGGAGGTTGGTGGTTGGTGGTTGGTGGTTGGTGGTTTTGGTGCTGAGGGAGGATGATGGGGATTTGAAGATGGACGGACTCGCGCTTTGGGGGCTTTTCTGGCATGTGCTCGCCCCCATCGCAACTCTTCAGCTCATGAGGTAATGAAATCTGCCGTGATGGTTTTGCACTGAGATGAAGAAATGAGGTTCTGATCACACTAGATCCCGATTGTCCATCTCGTCTGAGTCCAATTATTATGTCGTCTCGGAGGCGAATCGAAGGCATCATTCAATGATTGATCCCAGCGTGCATGTGGATGGACTTTTGAAAATATTCAAAGTATAGGGTAGCCAGGCCTGGCGCCGTTCATTGAATTTTGGTGCTCTTTTTTTTTTTTTTTTTTTTTTTTTTTTTTTTTTTTTTTCAATTTCAGCGACATTTTTTTTTTCCCGAGAAAAATCCAGACTCACCAAGTTGCTCGCGGGGACTGAATGAGTTCAGATTCATCGTCCTCAGATGAGACGATGTATCAATGTAGAACAGGAGCCTCAAGTTTGGCGAGTCGTGCACAACCTCTGTAAGTCTCTCATTCCAACCCTCATCTTATCAAAACGACACGTTGCCCCGATGAGCCGTGCTGACCCGTCATGTTGTGCAAGTCTCAATCCACGGCGCCCGTGAACCCAAGTGAGGTCGACTCGAGGCCCTCGCAATGGTCCAGTACGTCTTCACGCCCTGGCGCGACCGTCGGGAGCTGCTCCTCGTCCGCGAGCACTTCTACGGCCCGTCATCGCCCACGCCTGCCATGGAGGCGGAGCAGACCACCCCCGGCAGCGGAGGAGGAGGAGGAGGAGGAGGAGGAGTAGGGGACAGAGAGGATCAGCACTGCGCCGTCGCGAGGGTCTCCATGTGGATGCAGCGCGGCAACTGCCCGCACATGGTGGAGTCGACGGCACTGCTCATGGCCGCGGTCCTGAGCGACGAGGCATCCGCGAGCGCGACGGCGAATGCGGCGGCGTCAACGTACGCCGTGAGGGCGGCGTACTCGGCTGCCTTTAGTCGGTGAGAAACCAAGCCCCCTCCTTACCGCCCTGGTCCTCCCCGACCTACTTGATCGCTTGCCCATGCTTGCCTCTTTCTCTCTCTCTCTCTGAAAAAAAATAAAAAATAAAAAAATATGGGGGCCTGCTTGGTCGATGACGGGAACAAGATGCTGACCCAAACCCAATGCGCCAGATTCGTCACCGGCCTGCTCGACGGCCACCAGGAGAAACTGCGGAAGCAGAGCATGTACTCGCTGGCCAAGACCATCGGCCTGCCCGCGACGTTTGTCGAGCTGCGGCACCAGGCGACGCACGAGCAGCTGCCCTCGCTGGCGAGGCTGCGGTCAGCGGCGCAGAAGGCGCTGCTGTGGATCTGGGGCTACTACTGGAAGCATCTCGGGCCCGCGTCTGCGCCCGCGTCTGCGCGGAACGGCGGCGGCGGCGGCGGCGGCGAGGACTACAGGGGGCTCGTGATGGCGTATCTGCGGGAGGACGACGATGGGGAGAGCGGGAGGATGGTTGAGAGGTTGAGGGGGGCGGGGGATCTGGATGGGGTGCTGAGGACGGTGGGGGAGCTGCAGGAGACGCTGCCGGGCAATAAGGCGTTTCTGAGGTGTTTGAAGCTGTCGAGGGAGTTGATGGAGGCGAAGGCGGCGGAGCAAGCGGCAGAGGGGAAGGAGGGGGAGGAGGAGGAGGAGGAGGAGGGTGGTGGTGGTCAAGAGGAAGTTGAAGAACCCGGGACGAGTCGAGGCGCAGAGGAGGAGGGGCAGCAGGAGGAGGAGGAGGAGGAGGAGCCGGACCCGTCAGAGGATACGGGGTGGTCTTCGTACAGCGGTGTTTGGATACCCAAGCCTATCGGGATTGTTTGACATTTCGACCATCAGGCAGCGTTGAAGGTGGCCAGGCCTCACGGAGGAACCTCCCGTTGAAAGTCGAGACTCATCGGCAACAGACCGACGATGAGGGGGTCGAGGTTTTACATTGATTGATACATGATACCCATTTACAATCCCATCTCCAACCGATGCAAAACTACATGTACTTATAGATTGATGCATCAAGATCTGTCCCTCCTAAAAATAGGGAGGCTGAAAATAGCTGGAACGCCTGTTATATTATAAAGGTTCCCTCTCTCTTTAGGCTAATCCCTCTTACTAAGATATTTACTAAGTCCTTACTCTATATTATATAGGCTATAGTTCCTTTATTTTATTTTCCTACTAATAGATTAGAGAGGACTAAATAATTATACTAACCTAGTATAAGATCTTTAGCATTACTCTCTTTTAAGGAATATAAGCCTTATATATTATCTACTTTCTATTAATACTTCCTTTTATATTAATATCCTATTACCTTTCTCTATACTTTATTAGCCTAATATATTATAACCTATTTAGAGGAAACTAATATACTACTACTAGAACTAATATACCTAGCGCCTACTAGACCTAAGGTACGCCTTTCTCTAGCTAGGGGTTCTTCTAATTTACTATTAGGTTTCCTTATAATATAATAATATCTATTACTTAAATTAAAAGCCTTTTATTCTAACTATTAGTATTAATAGGCCTTAAGCTTATAAATAGTATTATAGTTAAGTCTAGTAAGATTAATTAAAAAGGTATATATAATAAATAATATATTAATAATAAAGAAAGAATAAATAATAAAATTATTAGTAGAAAAGGTAGGTAAGGTAAGATATAAGTATTAATTTTTATATTTATTAAGTATTTAGTAATATAGGTTTTTCTTTTAGTTTATTAGGATTTATATTAACTAAGTCTAAATTAAAGGGTTAGGAATTAATCTTTTATATCCTAGTAATTAAGTTAGGGTAGGATAAGGCAGGTCTCCTGCTATATATATAGCTTTAAGTTATCTATATATACCTTTCTCTTAGCTTTACTAATTATATTACTATTACTAGTCTAGCTATTCTAAAGTAATTAAATAATATAGATAGAATTAGATATTTATTAAGTAATCTATAATAGGTTACCCTAGGTCTAGCTAAATTTACTATATAACTTAGCTAGTTTATCTAGCTTTTCCTAAATAAGTTATTCTATATATAATTACTATTTTATCTTATAATATTATCCTATAGAATTAGCTTATCTTATTATAGTAACTTTATATCTTTTCTCTTAAGTATTAATTAGATCTAATGCCTTTATATTATATCCTTCTCCTACCTAATATAATATATCTATCTTTTTCTTACTTAACCTTTCCTTTAGTTCCTTTTCTAATACTTCTTTTATATTTACTTCTTTATATTTTAAAAAAGGATTAAAACTAAATATTATTATCTCTAATATTAACCCTAATATATTAATTTATCTTAAGTTTAGAATAGTAACTATATAAGGTAATACTAAGTTCTAATTTTTAATTACCTTACCCTTTCTCTTTATAGCCTATTTATATAGTTAGGTTTTTATAAGGTAAATATACCTTTTAGCTAATCTTATTAATATAGGATAAGATATTAGACTATAAAGTAAAAGGGTGCTATACTTTTCTATAGCTATGCCTATAATTAAGTTCTTAAAGTAAGAACTATTATTATAATATATCTTTTTTAGCTAGCTAAAAATTATTCTTAGATTCTTAGTCTATATATATACTACTTTTTCCTTAATAGCCTCCTAATATAATATTATAATACTAAACCTTATTATATAATCTATTATAATTAATATATATTTATTCCTTAAATAAAATAATAGGTTAACTAGTCTTATAAAGTCTATAATAACTATCTCCTAAAAGTAATTAACTCTTACTATCTTAGGTAATAAGTATAAGATTTATAGTAAGGTCTTCTAATATACTATATATAAGTAATAGTATATCTCTATATCTAGGGATTAAAAAGGCTAATAATATCTACCTCTTAAGGTTATTATAGTTATTATTATAGTAAAGTAACTAAAGGCATTATAAGCTTTCTATAGGGCCTAAGGGACCTTATTTATAAGTAAATAGTTAGCTAAGGATAAGTTAGTCTTTATATAGTAAAGGGTACTTTTTATAATCTAATATTTTAATACCTTTCTTTAAGCTATTTTTCTCCTTTTTAGTAGAAGGTTATTATAACTTTATAATAGGTAGTATACTATATCTTTATACTAAGTAAATAAGAGATAGTTTTATAAAAGTTCCTTTAGTTATAGAATAATAGTAGGGTTAATATCTCTAGCCTTTAGTAAGATAATTAGATACCTAGGTAATAGAGAGCTAAACTAAGGCCTTATACTAATAGTCTTTATAGTCCTTAGTCTAATCTAATAGTTAATTAGGGTAGGGTTATCTTTTAGGGCATCTAAGAGGCATAATAAGCTATTAGCTACCTTTATAATCTTAGTTATATTTAACCTATAAATATACTTTATATTAAACTCCTAAAGTATATTAATCTATTTAGTAACCTTACTATAAACCTTACTAAGGTTAGCTATTAAATTAATAATTCCTTTATAGTTAGTATATACTTTAATTAAGTAAATAAAATAAAGAACTAACTATTAATATTCTTATAAGGTATAAATAATTGCTAGTATTTCCTTTTTAAGTATTAAATATTATTATTTACTATTAGCTAATCTAAAAGATATTTATATAACTATATATACTTTATTCTAAACCTTTTTATTAACTAATATGCCTATTAGGAGACCCTCTAGCTATAATAATATAACTCTAGTCCCTATTTTTAAAGTGTCTATAGCTAGGTAAAATTAGGCGTTAGATTAGGCCCTAAAGGTAGTATTATTTTAAACTACTATATATAACCTCCTTAAGGTATCCTAGTATTCCCTATTTTACTTAGTATAATCTTTTAGAACTAGAGTTTTTTAAATTAATTTTTACCTAGTTAGTATAGTCTTATTTACCTTATTAAAAAAAGCTATTTTAAGTATATTAATAAGGTCTACTTAACTAGGAATAAATTTCTAAAGAAATAGGGTTAGGTAGATTAATATTTAAAGGTCTTATTATAACTAGAGTAGGTATTATAAAAAGTGCTTAGTAATATATAAGAATTTCTAATAGTACTTCCTTTTAGGTTAGATCCTTCCCTTTTTAATAAAAAAGCCTACTAATTTAATTAATAATATAAAAAGGCAAATCTTTTTTCTAAATAAACTAATCTTAGCCTACTTAATATAAAGGAAATACCTAGTTTATAAAAAGGAGAAGTAGTTATTAAAATTTTCTAAAGTAATATTATAGTTATTAATATAAAGAAATAAGGAAATCTTTAAATCTTTATAAAAACCTAATATAATAAGGAATATATTATTATCTAGGAATTAGAGATAGCTAAAGGTAATATTACTAAGTCTTATATATATTAATAAAGTATTATATAACCCTTAAGCTATATTAATATATTACTAAAGACTATTTAAACTAGTAAATACTATTTTATATTTATCTAAAGGGTAAATTAGGACTCCTTAAAAGCTATTAAATATATTTAACTAAAAAAAGACCTTTAGTTAGCTATATTAAATAAAGTTAAGATCTGCCTTTAGATTATAATAAAGGTAGCTATATTATTTAGTAGCTATATTAATTAGGTAGTAATTATAGATAATGTAGAAGGCTAGGGGGGTAGGTTTTAAGTATTTGTTAAGGCCTAAGTAAGGTTTAGGTTTATTAATATAATACTTAGGGGTTAGTAAAGTATATAGGATAAATAGGATATTAGTAATATAAAGGGTATAGGCTACCTATTTTAAGATAGTTCTTTTAATTACTTCTATAGCCTTTATAAGTAGGGATACTAAGTTCTAAAACTCCCTTTTTTTTCTTTTATATTATATTTAATTAATATTAAGGGGTTAGAACCCTTTAATTAAGGGTATATAATAGACTATTAGGTTTATTATCTTTAACTTAAATAAAGTATTAGTAAAGTAGTTATAATAGGTATAATAAAGTTTTATTATTAATTCTCTCTACTTAGCCGTTTCTATTATAAGACTAATTTTAATTAGTAATAAGTTAAACTATATCCTAACTATATTAATTAGGTTCTAAAATAATTCTTAGGGTAAAGAGGGTTTATAGTTAGGAAGTAGTTTTACTTTAAACTTTAAGCTTATTAGTAAGGTAGCTTTAGTTATCTTTTTCCTATCCGCTAGCTTAAATAATTTCCCCTTTTCCCTAATCTTTATTATAATATTAGTCCTTAATACCTGCCCTATTTTATATTTATTTTTATTAGTTATAATTATAGGCTAAGTAATCTTATTAGTAGCCTAGTTATTATTAGTTATCTTAGGTATAGTAGAGTTAGTTATATTAGTAGTAGCTTATATAGTAGAGTTAGTTATATTAGTTATCTAGTTATTATCTACTATCTTAAGTCTAGTTAGGTTAGTTATATTAGTTTTTATTTATTAGCTATTAATATAGCCTATATTATATCTTTTATAAAAAATCTTAAAAAGGTTTAATAGTATATCCCTTACTATTTCCCTTTTAAATAAATTCTTTTTATCCTTATTCTTATTACCCTTCTTCTTATTTTCTTTTTTCCTATCCTATAATTTATTATCCTTTTCTAAGAATCTTTTACTATTATTATCCTTTTCCTTTAAAACCCTTCTTATAAACCTATTAAACTTAGAAATAGGCAAAGTGCCTAGATCCGCTATATTCTAGTTCCTTACTTATATAACCCTAGTATATTTAAGTATAAAAAAGAAGGTAAGGTTAATAAAAGAAACTAAAGAAATAGAAGAAATAGACCTAAGAATAGTAAAAGTAAAGGTAATAAAAGTAAAAGTAAAAGTAATATCTTTATTAACTTCCTTAGAATTAATATAACTATCCCTAAGAAACTTATAAAGGGTAATTTTATTTATATTAGGTCTTCGCTTTTTTCCTAATTATTAAAAGATCTAATCCTATATTAGCTTTATTAGATAAGTTTAAAATTTAGTAAAATAGACTTCCCTAAGATATTCTTAACCCTTTTAATCTCTTTACTTATATAGGTTAAAGGTAATTATAGCTATTAGTTTTTTAACTTAGTATATTAGATACTATTTTTACTAGCTTAGTAAATAATCTTTATTAGCTTTCCTAAGGTATATTTAATTTCCTTTAAGATTTTCTAATTATCCTTTATAAAAATAACCTTTTTATTATTCTTTTTAAATAATAGTATTAGGCGTAATAAGTAATCTAGGTAGAATATATTAAAGGCTAGGAAAATTTATATAACCTAAGAGGTCTTTTAAACCTTAGTTACCTTTAGCTTCTTATTAATATAATCCTTCTTAGCCCTTATCTACCTTAGCTATAATTAACCTAATAAAGTATCTTAATTATTATAATTACCTATAATATATACCTTAACTATAGCTAGGATTTTTATAATAATAATATAAATATAAATATACTTAAAGATTATATAAAGTTAATTATTTACTAGCCTAATAATACCTAAGTTAATTAACTTAATCTAAGGGATTTTATAAGTATTTATAAACTTAGTATTTATTAAATCTATAGTTAAGCTACTATTAATTATAATTACTTTATATTTATAACCTTTAATATAGCCTTTAATATATTCTAATATAGTAATAATAGATTTTACTAAGGCAGCTATATTATATTATACTATCTGCTTAAAGTTAGCTAGTTTATTAATAGTTTCCTTAATAAAGATAAAGTCCTTAAAAGGGGCTATTAAATATATAATTATCTTTTAACCTTTAGAGGTTTTAAGCTTTTAATAGTATTATATTAGTTATATAAGCTACTCCCTTATAAAGGGTATAATCTAAAGGAGCTATAAGACTAATAGTATAATAGGTATATTCTTTAATTCCTTCCTTAGTTTAAAAATAAGAATTCTATATTTCTCTATAATATAAATCTTTTTTAATTTATATTATAACTTCTTTAAGGATTTTAGATCCTTTAGTAGTAATGCTAGGGTAGGGCTTTAGGCTTTTTTTTTTATAATTTACTCTAAGTATAATAATAAGGATAGAAGTATATACTTAAATTGCTTAATAGATAGTGCTTTCTTTATAGATTTTATAATAATCTTAAGGGCAGGAGAGGGGGTTAATATTCTTAGAAATTAAAAAGGGCCCTTAGGCCCTTTATTTATAGGGTTAGGTAATGTTAAGCTATTTAGCTTATTTAGGAGTATATTACTTAGCTAGTCCTTAAGAAGGCCCTTCTTTAGATAATACTTAGTAATACTTTTAGGTTAGTATAATAATCTAGCCTTAAAACCTATAGTTCTCTTACCTTAAGTTACTATATTTACCTTACCTAAGGCAATATAGTTAGATTTACCTAAAGCGGAAGGTAAGGCCTTTAACTTAGAGGATATATAGAATATATAATAGTTATTAAAAGAGCTTAAAGTAAAAGGTTTAGAATAGTAACTAGGTAATAGGATCTAATAATTATACTAATTAGTAACCTTAAAGGTAGGCCCTTTAGATACTAATTCTCTTTATTATAGGTAATAAAGCTTAGTTCTATTTTAGAACTATTTAAACTATTATTTATTAAACTTTTCTTTATTATAAACCTTAAGGGAATAATTATAGCTTATATAGCCTTATTTACTATATTTAAAATATAGCTAGTAATTTAGGTTATTCTTTTAGTTTATATTACTCTATAATAGCCTAGGGGATACTCTATATTATTAGTTTAAGTAATAGGTAAAGGGATTATAGTAGCTATTAGGCAGGGGGGGTAGAGTAATAGTGCCCTAAGCGGTAACGCCCTATTCTAGTAAGTTTATTTTCTAAATAAAGAGGGAGTTAGACTTACCTAATTAGTAAATAATCTTAACTATTAAGTAAATAAGGTTTTATTTTATTTTATCTTAGTTATTATTTTTAGTAAGGTTTTTAAAGGTATAGCTATAATAGGTAAAAAGAGCGTTAGTTAGGTTATCTAAGGTTATACTTATAGTAAATTTATTCTTTTATTTCCTTATAGTAAAGAGCCTATTAAAGATATACTCTTATAGCCTTAGATCCTTCTCTCCCTTTAGTAAGTTTATAATAAACTAGAATAAGAGGGTTTACTAGGCTTAGAAAGGGGCTTTTTAATATAACCTTTTAATATATTTAATATATTTAATAAAGGGTTCTCTTTTTTTATAGCTAAAGGTATAAATTTAAAATAGAACTATACTTAATATTATATTATTAATATTATTAAATTTCTTATAAAATAGAATTTAAATCCTTTTTTAATTATTATAAATATTCTTTAAAAGGTTATTAAACTAGGTCTTAGCCTAGTCCTTTAGGCTATATTAGAAGATTTATTAGGATATTAGTGCCTTATTATTTATAAGAATATAAAGGATTACTATATTTACTTTATAAAGGTTAATATAGTTCTAAGGAGATCTATCTAAGGGCTTTCTTATAAAAGATATCTTTCTTAAAGGAAAAGATATTATTCTAAAGGTTAAAAAAGTAGGGTTAAGGATAGCTTTCTCTTTCTTTAAATTAGATACTATAAGCTATACTTCTAAGTCTAAGGTTAAGGTATCTAAGGATCTAAAAGATTAAAAATAAAAGAGGTTAATCCTTATTAAAAATATATTAAATAAAGGGTAATTATAATAGTTTATTTAAGTAAGGGCTTTTATTAGGGTCTTAGGGCTTCCTTAGTTTATTAGATAGAGTATTATAAATAAGAATCTAAATACTTTAGTAAGCGCTATTAATATTAAGAGAATATTATAAATAAGAAATCTAGATACTTTAGCTAACGCTGTTAATATTTAGGGAGTGTTATAAATAAGAAATCTAGATACTTTAGCTAACGCTGTTAATGTTTTAGGAGTGTTATTTTTCTTTTAAAGGTAGAAGATAAGGAGGGGGGGGGATAGAGGGTAAAAGAGAAAATCTAAGGGGGGGGGATAGAGGGTAGAAAAGAAAATCCTTAGTAGGGAGGGGTGGCGAGGTAGGTTTGCTAATGCTACCTGCCTATAAAAGAAGTAGTCTTATTTAACTAACTAGAGGGTTAAATAAGTAAGTTCTAAACTAATAAGAAAGGGATATTAGACTAGTTAATTTACCTTAGAAGGCAGTGCCTATTAATAGGGAAAGAGTAGGTATATTTAAATAAGGAAACTATTTTAGGTGCTTAGTTAACTAGTCTAATAATACTATCTTTAGCTATATTATACTATATTATTTATAACCCTAGGTAATATTTATCTAGTCTAATACTATTATAGATATATCCTTTATAATTAACTTAGAACTAGTATTATTTAATATCTTTTAAGTTATCTATTATCCTGCCTATTCCTTATTCTATTATCTAGCTATCTTATTCTTTTATAATATTTATTAATATCTGCCTAAGTTCTAGTTATAAATGCCTAATATAGTATTAATAGTCTAGATTTAGAAGACTAGTTACCTTAATTATTTGCTTATAGTAAGATTAGTTATAATAATTACTATATAATCTAATAGTATTTTATTAATAGTTTACCTAGTTAATTAGTATTATATATTTAGTTAAAGTTAGTTATATTAATTATTATATAATCTAATAATATCCTATTAATAGTTTACCTAGTTAAATTAGCGTTATATGCCTAGTTTAGCGTATTCCTTTATATTAAAGCTAATCTTAGTATTTATTCTCTAGCTTATAAGGTATTATAACCTATTCGCTAAATCCTATATAATAATTATCTATTATAACTAGGTCTAAGTTTAGATCTTAACTCCTAAATTACTAGCTATAAATTGCTTTATAAAGGAAAACCTAGCTATTATAATAGGACCTAAGTTAGTAACCGCTTAAAAATTCCTAACTAACCTTTATACTATAGCGCTTACTATAGTATCTATTATTAGTTATTATAGCTATACCTTATATTATAATATCTATTATAATATAAAGGCTTAATTTTCTAGGTTTACTATAGCTAGATAGTTTTATTATAATAGTATAATTAATAGATTCTAAAACTTATTAACTATAGCTAGAAATATATAATAACCTTAGCTATTTATAAAATATTTTAGTAAACCCCTTTATAAGGTTATATTAGAGGGAGGGTCTAATTTAGGCTTATTAGGGCCTAAGTAGGTTATTTGTTTTACTCCTTTATAGGTTATAAATAAGGAGGTTAATGCCTTTATAAATTATTAATTAACTTATTTTTATTCTCTTTAGTACTAACCTGCTTAATTATAAAAGAATAAGCTTAGTTCTTATAGCTTATACTATTTAAAAATAGCTAGAACGCCTATTATATTATAAAGGTTCTCTCTTTCCCTAGGCTAATCCCTTTTACTAAGATATTTACTAAGTCCTTACTCCGCATTATACAGGCTATAGTTCCTCTATTCCGTTTCCCCGCTAATAAGGCCCATTTCATTAACGGCTCGTCATCACTTCGCCCCGAAGTGATCACGTGCTTGTCCTCGACGACGGTGACAAAGCGTCAAATTGTGGAGGAATTGGGAATCGATGACCTCTCCTCCCCTCTCCGCTCATCGGATCGTCAGCAACGACTCTGAACTGCGATTCCCGCTCTGCCGTTCTCGAGAACTCGCTTCATGAACAGACTGTTTGGCCAAGCGCGCCGGCTCCAGAAACAGACCGGCCCATTCACTGCTGTGCGTCCGGGGCTCACGGCTCGAGGCTTGAGGCATTAGTTCGCCGACTAACGCTTGGGAATAGCTCCACCCCCGCAAGATGCATATCCAGACGATCCCCATGTGTGAGTTTGAGACTTGCAGATTCACCGGATCGCATTGAGGCCAATGACTTCATTCGCGGGAAGACGGACCAGGCTGATCGTGAGAAAAACGTAGGGGTTGGGTCTTCCAACAACTACGCCTACCTCGTGGTTGATGACCGATCCAAGGATGCTGTCATCATCGACCCCGCAAACCCCCCCGAGTATGCTTGCCGTGCCTCTTGAGATGAGAAGAAGAAGAAGAAGAAGAAGAAAAAGAAAGATACATGAAATGCTCACGCGGTTCAAGGGTTGCTCCTGTTCTCAAGGATGCCATCTCAAAGGGCGAGATCAACTTGACGGCGGTCGTCAACACCCATCAGTATGTTCAACTACCTGTCCCGGCTCATCCTCACGCTGGAAGCGGCCTGATACTGATATGTACTCCTCACAGCCACTGGGACCACGCCGGCGGCAACAAGAAGCTCGTGAGTGCCAGACCTGACTTCTCACCCTTCCCCCCTCTGCGTCCGGCCATAGATATCCCATGTCGTCCCCAGGGGCCGGCACGCCCAGTCTCTTCAAGCAATCAAGGTATGCCATGCTGACGTCTTCAAAGCTCGCGGAGCTCAAGACACCGGGCCTCGCCATCATCGGCGGCAAGGACTGCGAGGGCGTCACCAGGACCCCCGCCCACGGGGAGACGTTCCAGATCGGCGACATCACGGTCAAGAGCGTCCACACGCCGTGCCACACGCAGGACAGCATCTGCTACTTCTTCGAGGACAAGACCGGCAGGGCCGTCTTCACGGGCGACACCTTGTTCATCAGCGGTGCGTCCCCGTACAACAGCCATCTGGCCGCGGAGGCTTGGAGTGGGTTCAGAGACTGAGGGAGAATATCTGACGATTTTTTTTCCAGGCTGTGGGAAGTTCTTCGAGGGCAATGCTGCCGAGATGCATGAGGCGCTGAACAAGCGCCTGGGGGCTCTGCCGGACGACACGCTCGTATACGTGGGTGAAACGAAACACCCCAGACATCCCCCCCCCCCCC
>NQYQ01000002.1:2031477-2043345 GCA_003055925.1 Escovopsis sp. Ae720 | reverse complement strand
CGGGGGGAAACAAACACCCCCCAACCCCCCCCCCCCCCCCCGGCCCGATCATCGTAGGAGGACTCTGCTGACATGTGCTGTTCTTTCAAAGCCCGGCCATGAGTACACCAAGTCCAACGTCAGGTTCACGCTGTCGGTCTCCCAGACGGAGCCGATCAAGAATCTGCAAGCCTTTGCCGAGAACAACCAGGTGACCACTGGCAAGTTCACCATTGGCGATGAGAAGGTATGGCGCGCGTTCCATGCACATTGTTGAACCCCATAAGGGGCCTTCAAAGGATGCCAGACTGACGAATTGACCAGAAGCACAATGTATTCATGCGGGTCGAGGTAAGTCAGGGCGCTCGATTTCCCCTTATGGTCCTTTTCTCTGTCTTCCGTACACCAAGAAGCAATTTGCGTACTGATCATGGTGTCCGCGGCGCAGGATCCTGAGATTCAAAGGATGACCGGGCAGACGGAGCCCGCCAGCGTGATGGGCAAGCTGCGAGAGATGAAGAACAACTTCAAATGAGCATTTCTGTGCCTTGAGAGGGAGTCTTCAATATCGATGAGCAGTAAAAACAAAAGGGTTCCGCAAAACGGCCATGCCGTTTGCACAACAGACGAGAGGTCGCCGTTGCAGGCATCTACTGGGCATGGACCCAGGCTTGGTCGCGAGTGTCGCATCGTCCATCCAGTCTCCTTGACTGCTCCTTACAGCGTCCCTTCCAGGACACCTGCGTCATCCTACAGCACAATACGGAGTAGATCTATCCTGTCTGTTCAGACGCAGCTGTCGAAGCCTGGGCGCATGCATTGAGAAACACGCAAGCCCTAGCACTCGGCATGTCTCCATGGATCTCTTAGCACCCAACGCACATTTCGAGTTGGGAGCCGCTCGTAGACCCGCGGAATCAAGGGTTCGTGACCCTTGACGGCGTTTTCATCTCGCTTCACTGTCCACACTTGCTCGCTCTGGGGTTGTTTTGTAAGCGGCAAGCTCTAGCATTTTTAGAAGCTGCGTACATGTTGATGTACGTATGTAGTAGTCACATTCACGGTCGCGGCCAGAGTCACAGTCGTAGTCACACAGTCGTCACCACAAGTCACCGTTTTGGGGCCGGGCGATCCTTCATGCACATATCAACGCAACAGCAGCTGCGGTTGCGTTGTGCTTTGCTTTGGGAGTCGTGTTGGCCCTGTCGTCGTGCCCGAGAGGTGCTGCAGAGGAAGGGAATCGATTGGCAAAGAGTCGTTGCATGGCTGGCTGCAGGGTCGTGGCAGGACGCGGGAAGCGATGAATTTCGACGGGTTGATCGATCGTACATCCTATGCTTCGTCCAGCCCGGGGGGGGGGGACGCCTGGATTTCGCCATTTCGCCATTTAGCCTTGCTGATCTCGATGTGGTCGACTCCCTGTTCTCCTCGAATTGTCGCACATTGAAACCTCGGCGGCGAGCAAAGAAGAGTCAAAAGGAAGAAGAAACTCGCCCTGAGAAGACGGAAGAAGGTGGGAGGAAAAGAGTTTGAGAAAGAAAACGAAAAAAAAAAAAAAATTCGGTCCTTCTTATCGGAATTCCAGGGTGGGTCATCACAGTGTTAAATGTAGCCTTATTCGTACTAATGCACTGTCCACCTCGACAAGCCTCAAGTTTCAACAAAGGCTCGTCCATTCATCCATTCATCCATCAACCAACCATCCATCCATCCATCCCATCCTCTATCGGCATTCATCCAAGCTGGGTTTTCCATGATCTACTAGTACCTCGCGCTCTAGTGACATCGACTCGAACCCCTGCTCGAAGCTATAGATACAGGTGCTACAACAATCCGCATATCTCTCGGGCCATCTCCCTCAAGACACCCCCGGCGACCCCGTCTTCGAACATCGCCTCATCTCCTCGTCCACCTCCACATACAGACCCGCCGCGACGGCGCAAGCCTCCCCATACCGGCAGCAAAGGGCGCGCGCGCACATGGTACGTCAAAGGCGCAGCAAGAGCGCACTCCTCTCATTCTCATGCCATGGCCCCTCCCCCCGGTCTTGCTGACGACGGAGCCGTGATCTCGCGCCCACCCCGCAACAACAGCCTCCCAGGCGCAAGACGGGAGCTGCGCCCGCAGCCGCCCCGACGAGGTCCCGGCAGTCGAAGCTCGCCAAGGAGCACAACATCACGGCCCAGGAGGAGGGCGAGATCCGCGAGGCCTTCAGCATCTTTGCCGAGCCCATGGACGGCGAGAAGATGGGCGTCCTGCCCGTCAACGACATCAAGTCGGCGCTCATGTACGGAGCCCCCCCTCTTCCACCTTCACCTCGAGCAGCCAGTGTCTTATGTGTTTTTTTTTTTTCTTTTCATTTCTCACACGTACGTACTACTCGTGCGGTGGACACGCGCTGATTCGCCTCCAGAGCCCTCGGCATCCCCCCCGCGTCCAACGCCGAGCTCAAGGAGTTCATCTCCATCCTGGACCCCGAGGACGACGGCTTCGCCACGTACGAGCCCTTCTTCGCCATCGCGGCGCTCAAGTTCCACGCGCGCGAGAACGACTCGGCCGCGCACCGCTCCGAGCTCGAGGAGGCGTTCCGGCTCTTCACAAACGGCCAGAGTGGGCCCATCACGCTCGCGCACCTGCGCCGCGTCGCGGCCATCCTTAAGGAGGACGTCGACGAGGACCTGCTCAAGGACATGATCCTCGAGGCCAACGGCGGCGCGGGCGTCGCGAGGGGCGTCGAGGAGGATGAGTTTGACGGGGTCATGCGGAGCGCGGGCGTGTGGAGGTGATGCCGGGGAGTCGTCTCATTCTCTTCCTCCCCTTTGTCTTCTACCCCATTCTCTTCCTCTTCCTCTTCTTCTTCATCATCTTCTTCTTCATCCTCCTCTTTCTGATCCTGTTCTCCTTGATGCACAGACCTGTCTTGATGGTCACACAAGTTTCTGGGAAATGGCACTGCGCGGCGTTGGGAGTTGCATTGTTTTGGTAGATCGAATTCTTTTCTTCGAGCACTGAATGCGAAGACGAATAAACGACCCGAAAAGGGGTTGGTGCTTGCGGTGCTTGCAAGCATCCGTCTCTATGTATCAATCCCGTCAACCTTCGGCCATTGACCACCATCGACAGCAGGTCGCATTCTAGCGCGATCTCGCTCAATCTGAACGCTGAACGCTGAACGCCTTTGAGAAACTCAAATTCTTCGAAAAATGCCCCCCCAGCCACAATGGTCTTTGTGCAAGACCGGTCTAGACCCCCTCTAAAACTCGCCTCCCAGCCCCTTGGTAGGGCAGAGCAAAACCTCCATACGAAAGGAAACAAGAACGATATTCATGGAAAATTTCAACGAAGATTCAAGGGAAATATGATCCGGCCCAATATCCAACGCGGTCTGAAGATGAAAATCCACGAGCAGATTCAGCACGTCCAGCACAGAGAGTCGCGCGGATCGTCGTCGTCGTCGCCGCCGCACCTCATCCCTTGGCGACCGCAGCCTCCGCCTTGAGCTGCGACTCCAGGACGGCCCGCAGCTCCGGGGGCGGTGCGAAGCCCGCGCGCTCGGCGTGCCGCTTGTAGTAGTACGAGTCCGGCTTGGGCTGCAGCTCTGGCGGCAGGTCGGCGAGGACGCAGGCGAGGAGGGCGTCGATGGACTTTTTGTTGAACGAGTCGCGGTTCCATATGGTGATGAGGTGGGCGTTGAAGCGTACGGAGATGCCGACGCCGCAGATTTGGTCGCCTGCCGACGTGAGAAACGGACTTCATTTCTGCTAGAGGGAAAAAAAAGGGGGGGAGGGGGGGGGCCGGCAAGAGCGCGGAGGATGGGAGGATGGAGAGGAAGAGTTGTATAAGAGGATGAGAGAATGAGAGAACACAGACAAGGGGGCTACACTCACTGCTGCCGATGGCGTCCTGGAGGGTCTCCCCGATGGCGAGCAGCTGTATCCTGGTCCAGAACGCCGGCCCGACGTCCTTGGACACCCTGAACGTCCAGCTGCCGCCGAGGACGTTGCGCCTATCCTCCCAGACAGGTCTGAAGCCGGACTTGAAGAGGTAGATAGCGTCGCGCATCTTCATCTGCGCGACGGGCAGGTTGTTGCTGTAGCGCCAGAAGTCCTGGACCGACTCGACCTGGTCGCCGATCTTCTGGAGCTGGCTCTGCTGGGCGTCCTCCGACTGCGACTTTGATTTCCCCTGCTGCTGCTGCTGCTGCTCGCCGTCCGCGGGCTTGGCAGGCCCGTCGAAGTAGACATCCCAGTAGTGCTGCAGCGGGAGGGGCCGCATGGACTTGAGGAAGTTGCGCTTCGCGTCGTCGCGCTGCTCGGCCGGGGAGCTCGTGGACTCGGCGGCGGCGGCGGCGGCGGCGGTGGTGGAGGAGGCCTGGCCGAGGCTGGACGGGCCCCGGATGAAGGCGGGCAGCCGGGCGGACATGGCGGGCGGGTTGTGACTGCACGGGCTGGCCGCGAGGGAGGGGGGGTTCGGATGAAGGATGTCCGGCGCCCGTCAGGATGATGGATTGTGGATGGCTCTGCGGGATGGGGGAGTCTCAGGGCGGGGCATCAAATCATTGATTGATGGATCAAAGCTCAATGAAGTCCCTGGCGAGCCTCGAGAGGGCCTGGCATGATGATCCTGCAGAGAACAGTTTTAAGATGGAAGGAGAGACGGGTGAGGAAGGTTCAATATGAGAAGGTGCGAGCAGGAGGAGGAGGAGGAGGAGGAAGATGATGGGGCGGGTCGTGCCTGCCGGCCCGGGACGCAGGTACGAGTACGCGGCCCTCGAGAAGCTTCCCGAAGAGGTTTAGCGGCGCTCGAACCGCGCAACGCGGAGGCCCGGCTCGGCGGCGCTGATTGGCCGCTGCGCCGCCGCCGGATGCCTGCAAGCGTGCGCCACTTCTCGGGGCACATGGACGTATACGGAGTACGGGGGATCGGAACCTTTGACGCCCGGGCGGGTTGGCAACGATCCTGCCACCCCGAAAGTCGCTCTCGGCTCCCCCTCCCGTGTTGTACGAGTACTCGTACTCCGTACTCCGTACATTGGCAGCCGGTCTGCGAGGAGGTTCGATGGAGGCGGATATCGAATGGACTCGTATCAGAGCAACCCGAGACCCCGACGTGATGGGATGGCGAATGAGGTCATCTCGAGGTTGGTTCGGGGTGGCCCCACCAGGTACCGGCCTCCCAAGGCTCCTCCACCTCAGCTTCCATCGAGACGCTCGAGATGCTCCTTCAGTCATTCCAGAGACCAGGGGCGCTTACTCAAGATGAGAGGAAAGATATCACAATGCTCGGACGCCATTCATGAGCGGCCCGAGTGACTGGCGGCCGTGATTCGTCTCCGCCGGCTCGTCAATGGGTCCGGGAGGCGTCTCGCCCGGCCAAACGGGTTCCTTGACCCTACCCGTTCTCCGACCTTCCTCCGCGGCCCCGCCTCATCACGCCCCTATCAGGACGAGTTCAGACCACTTTACTCGTATTCGAAAGCCCTTTTCCGCCAACTTGGCCATGGCGCTGAGAAAGAAAACAAGCTGAATTGTTCCATCAATGCATCGACAGGCAGTACCCCAAAACTCCCTACAATGAGATCCGTGCCTCTATCACAAGAAAAGAAGAAAAAATACACAAAGCTATTTACTCGCCATCCAGGTACTGGTAACTTGTCGTCGTCACCATTAGTCCAGGGTCATCATGCTGCTCTCGACGTCCTCCCGCCTCGCCCCAAGCGGCTGCCGCAGCCCGTCCGGGTCCCGGAACCGCGAGACGTCTCCCGCGATCAGCTTCCTCAGGCTCGCCATGTCCTTGACGTACTGCTCCATCTCCTCCTGCAGATCCCGCTCTTCTTCTTCTTCTTCTTCTTCCTCCTCCTCCTCCTCCTCCGCGGCGGCCGTGCTCTCCGAGTCGTAATCGTATGCGTCCTCGTCGTCGTCGTCGTCGTCGTCTTCACTTTTTTCTTCGTCGCCGCACCCGCCGTCGTGGTGGTGGTGGTGGTGGTGGTTGATCTGGGTGACGGGCGGGATGGGGTTCTTCAGGCTCTCGATGGCGAGCTTGAGGTGCAGCTTCAGCGCCTCGTTCTCCGTCTGGAGCTTCTTGATCTTGCTCTCCTCCACGATGCTGCGCTCCTCCATCATGCGCTGCATCGTCACCACGCGGGCCTGGTACTCCTCGAGCTTGTCCTCTGCCTCCTTGGCGTTCTTCTCGCGCTGCCGCGAGTCCGACACGGAGAGCTGCAGGATGCGGATCTCCTCGGCCATGGCCGCGATCTGGGCGTCGCGCTCGGCCGTCGAGATGAAGTCCTGGTTGATGACGGCGCGCGTGCGGATGCGCTTCGCCTGGTCCGCGTAGCGCAGCGTCGACAGGGTCTCGTCGTAGTCGGCCGGCGCGACGCACGCGATCATCGCCGTCTTGCTGTTGCCGCCGAGCGAGTCCTTGAGCAGCCACGTGAGGATGGAGTCGCGGTAGGGGACCACGTCCTTGCGCTTGCCCGAGCGGAGCTGCTTCGGGTCGGCGAGCGCGGCGATGACGCGGCCGAGCGTGGTGAGGGACTTGTTGATGTTGCTGCCCTCGCGCAGCCGCACGCCCGTGGCCTCGGTCGCCTTGGCGCGCTCGCTGCCGGCCAGGTCGACGAGCCGGATCCGCGAGCTGCGCTCCGTCGTCTCGTCCGTCTCGAGGTCGTGGTGGATCTGCTTGAGCATGATGGTGAAGACGGCGTGGCTGCGGCTGCTCGTGTCGTTCATCTTGGTGCTCGCCACCGTCCGCGACGCGTCCCCCATCTTCATGTACCGCAGGATCTCGCCGAGGCTCCACACCGGCACCTCGGTCAGGTCGCGGATGTAGGGGCCGTCGGTCGGCGACTCGCGGATCTTGAGGTAGTTGGGCGCCGCGCCCGGCGAGAGGGGCACGAGCAGGTCGCGCACGTGCTCGTTGTAGACCTCGAAGTAGGACACGCGGACGTGGAAGGCGAAGCTCGAGTCCTCGTTGTGCGCGGCGTCGATGCGCTCAAACAGGTCCTCGCAGGTGCGCGGGATCAGGCCCGGGTTGTCCGGGGTGCCCATCATGGTGTAGCTCTTGCCGGAGCCCGTCTGGCCGTAGGCGAAGATGCACGTGTGGTAGCCCTCGAAGTTGTGGTCGAGGAACTCCTCCCCCAGGCTGTTGTAGACGGTCTCCTGCGTCGCATAGTGCCGGTCCCTGCGGTCGTGGCTCCAGAAGGAGTTGTCAAAGGTGAAGTTCTTGTCGCCCGCGTTCCTGCGGGACATGGGCGTCCGCGCGGCAGAGACATCCGGGCCCTCAGGCTTGCGTAGGGTGGTCACTTGCGTGATGGGGTCCATGTCGACCAGACATTGCGCATTCCGATCCAGCTCTGGACGTTGAGGAAGAGAAGACAAGGGTCAGTCTCGGAAAGAAATCTCGAAGACGATCGAAAAATCATGAAAAAAAAAAAAGAAAAAGAAAAGAAATCCCATCCATCTTCAACAAAGACGAGGAGAGCCCATGCTTTTCCCACCCATCAGGTCAACGAACCTCGTTGCAGAAACTCGCGAACCCGGACGACGACGCGCACATTCCCCCCGCCGTCCATCCTAGAGAGCATGGGCACGGTGCCATCTCGCGATCGGAGGGAGGGCGTCGAGGCCGAGGACGGGTGTGCCGCGGGCCTCGCCTCCGGGGCGGGCGAGGGCGAGAGAGGCATGAGCCTCGCGTCGAGCGCCATCTCGCGCAGAGTCTCGATGACGTCTTGGATGTTGTGCTTGAGGCGCTGGCGGAGGAGGCACCACATGGGGGGGCGGCATACATCAAATATGTATTCCGTACGAGTACTCCGTGCTCTATACTCCGTATAGAGCGCGCAGATGCCGTATGTACAGTATGCACGGAGTACTACTGCGTATGTAGTACGAGTACGAGTACGAGTAATCTCGGTGTTTACCTGGGCGATGGATCAATCCGTTGATCGATTTGATCCGTGCATCCAGCGTCCATTGACGATTTTGGGCGGTTGCTGGGGCGGGTTGTTTACTCGTACTCGTACCAGACTCGTACTCCGTACTGCAGCGCCGGGGATTCCCCTGCCGCTTCCCGTTTATGGGCAAAATCGATTTGATCAAATCAATGGATCGATCAATCAAATCCATCAATTGCCAGTGATCAATCAGTCAATCAATTAGAGCCTGATCCACAACGGTTGGATTTTTTCAACAGAGATATTCAAGAGGACATACAGGTCTAGTTTTAGCTGCATTTTAAGCGCTATACTATCTAGGGATATATCCATAATAGAATAGATTATAACTATACCTAATTTAATAAAAAAATATACTACTTAAACTAGGCTTAAGACTTTATTTATATAATTAGAGACCTTATAATATATATTTTACTTAGAAATACCTATAAAATGCCTAAAAACCACTATCTTCTACCTATATTAAAGTTATAATAAGTTAACAAACGATCATAATATCTTAAAATATAAGCTAATAACCTTTAAGTTAGTTAATATCCTATAAAGGGGGAATGCACTAAAGCTCTAACTAAACTATTACCTTCCTCTACCTTTTCCTTTATACCCGCTATAATAAGTAGCTATAATTAATAAAAGTAAATATATTAAAAGTAGCGTTTAAGGCTATTATAAGTAAGCTTAAAAAGCTTTATCTAAAGCGTCCCTAGAACCTAAAAGTAGTTAAGAACTACTATACTTACCTAAGGGCATTCTAGAGGGTATTCTATAAGGCTATAGAGAGATTAGGAATAATATATAACCTAGCTACTAAAAAGCTTATAATAAGTAGTAATAATAAGGAACGCCTAAAATAGCTGCACCTAGCAATAGCCTTAAGAGTAATTAATTAAAGCCTTCTAATTAGTAATAGTATTAATATTTATAATTAAGCTAAGATATTCTCTAATAACCCGCTAGCTAGAAGAAACATTATTAAGGCCACTAACTTAGTAGTATTTATATTAGCTTAAGGCTATAGCGGTAATAGTAATAATATTAATAAAGGCAGCGTTATAAATAATAAAGAAAGGTTATTTAGTATATAGGAAATAGTATAGAAAGCACTATTAAGGCTTACTTCCCTCTTAAATAATAATAATAAAACACTATAGCTATTAACCTAGAATATAACTCTACCTCTAGCCACTCCTTAAGGAATAAGTAAAGCTATAAATAACAGCTAAATCCCCCCTAATTAAGGTTTTATAAGTTCTTAAAAAAGAAAAGAGAGGTTATTATTTAGCAGCCCTAATATCTTTAGCCTTATAAAGGCTCTTATAAGGAGCAGCGCATAGACTAGATAGTATATTATTAATACTTAGGCAAAGGGCATATAGGATCTTAATAAAGCATTCTAAAATATAATAAGGCTTATAAAGATAAAGGGTATAGTAATAGTAAGGAAATTAATATAGTAGATATAGGCTAATAAGGTATATCTATTAATATAGAATTTAATATAATCTAATGCTTAAAAGGAGAAATAGATATAGCTTAAATTTAAAGATAAATTTTTATAATCCTTATAATAGCTTTATTTATATTAAAAAGGGGTTTTTTAGCGCTAGCTTTAGTAAATTAACCTTTTATATCCCCCTATAATATACTAAGGCTATATTTCCTCGCTGCCCTTATAACCTTCCCTCTTTATTAACCTTCCCTCTTTATTAACCTTCTAAGCTATTTCTAATACTATAATTAATGCCTTTTTATTATTATAAGATATTCCTAATATATCTCCTATAGCTATAAGACTATAAGCTCCCTAATCTCTATACTGTTTTTTTTTAGGATAAAAGTCTTTACCTATGCCTACGCTGCCTTTATAGCAGCCTTCTCCTTATTATTAAGGCAAGCATTTTCTTCCTACTAGTATTCCTAAGGTATCTTTCCCCTTAAAAAAATATAATTAAAGAGCCCTATAATAGCATAAATAATTAAGATCTAGTTCTTAAATAAATACTTAGCTGCACTACTATAAATAATCTTCTACTTTCTCTTATAATAACTAAAGACCTACTTTACTAAAACCTAAAGTTATAAATACTATAAGTTATATAATTCCTTTTTATTTTATAGCCTCTTACCCTTAATCCCTTAGTCCTAAAGATAATAATAAACGCCTATATATAGCATTAGTAGCCTAACCTATAACCTAAAGCTAATATTAGTAAGATAATATCTTAAGGTTAAGAAGGTTAGGGACCTCGCTATTACCTATAGAAGAAGCAAGGCATTATTAATTAACCCCTCTACCCTAGTAAGGATATACTAAAATAATCTATTAAAGCTTATTATAGTAAGTATATTTTATAATATATTATTTTTTTAAGATTAGAATCTTTACTAATAAAACTAAGGTATATAAGTAAGGATATATATACTATTAATAGCCCTAATTATACTATTAAATTAATTAAATTTTAAATCTAGCTTAATAATTAGTAAAAGGTATATTAAGTCTAATAACTAAATAAATTTTATATATAATAGCCTTATTAGTTTAATTAGTTAATAAATAATTTATAAAACTAATAACTAGGTAAGTTAGAACTAGTATACTATATTCCTTTATAGCTTAGTATATATATAAATCTAAAGGAATATTATAACCCTTTGCTTAACTAACTAATAATAGCTATTTTAGACTCTTATATTAATTTAAAGCTATTAATAGAGGTTTAAAAACAGGGCCTTTAGCATTTAAAAAAGGTTATAAAAAAGGCTATTAAAAGTATTAAGGATCTACTTATAGTATAACCTTAAGGCAGCTAAATCCTAGTAAGTAGGCAGGCTATTATTAATATTACTATTATAGGCACTACGGAAGGTATAAATAGCTTCACTCTAAGTCCCTCTAAAGGTCTAGATAATAGCTAATATAATTATAGCGTAATAAAGGTTATTATCTCTATTATCCTTAATTATTAATTTAAACCGCGCTAATAGTATACTAAGTATTATAAATAGCTTTATTATCTTATTATATATATAACAGTTAAATCTAGAATATAAACCATTTAAATCTAATACTTAAATCCAACACAGTTAAAGGCATAAATAAATCTAATATAATTTAGTAAAAAATATTATATTACTAGCCTTTTTAAGATAATTTAGCGGCCCTTACTAGCCTAATACTTTAAAAACAGAGATAGTAAAATTTAGCATATATTTAGCATATATATAAGGCCTATTTTAGTTTAGCGCTAATATTTTATATAGGAATCCAATATATTGAAAAAATCTAACCGTTATGGATCAGGCTCTTGATCAATGGATCCATTGATTCCATCGAGTGGAGATGGGCCAGGAGCCATTGGATTGATGTGGACAGGGCACGAGGGACCGCTAAAGTCCGGGCCGGTAAGCGCTGGGGGCTGGGATGTGGTGCTGTGGCTGGGGGTCTGGGGTAGCTGTGTGGCTGGAGGGACCCGAACCTCGGACCCGTGGCGTCGCGTCCTGGTTGGCATTGATCCATCGCGGCTGGGAGAGAGTGTGTGAGAGAGAGAGAGAGAGAGGGAACTTGGTATGGATGATTTCTGGATCCTTCTGATCTTCCTTGATGCCATCAGTCGTTTGAAACCTTGAATGTCGATGTGTCAAGCGATAGAGCAGCTTCATACATCAATCAAAATAAAGGTACTCGTACTACAGGTAAATGCCCGCCCCTCTTCACCGACATTTCTTGGAGCTTCGGCATCAATGCTCAGATCCTCGAGTTACGAGTGCTCGTTTGCCGAGAGGCAACCCCTCCGTCCTCCTATGTACATATATAAATGGGCTCTACGAGATGCCCACTCCTGCTCCTGAGATGCGCAGAGACAAAAAGGGCGATGGGCTTGGGAGGGCCGTCATTGGCTTGGGTTGAGCTTCGGGCCGTGACAGGCAGATGG